>BSBM01000067.1:0-90000 GCA_027924585.1 Larix kaempferi
ATAGATTAATATATGTATATATATATATATATATACATATTTATCTATCTATTTATCTATATATGTACATAAATATGTATATATATATATATATATACATGTATATATATATGTGTGTCTATATATATATATATATATGTATATATATATATATATATGTATATATATATATATATGTATATATATATATATATCCATTCCCTTCAACACCATTTACGATTATGGTTGATATAATAATCTTGAATCCTATTTGTTCTTTTAAAGTTGTATATCATAGTAAGCACTAATAGCTATGGAATACCTGTATTTTTGGCTATTTCCAGATTGAGATACTTCCATCTTCACTATATCAAATTTGAGGAAAGAAAATCAATCAAATCGGCTATAATGAAATAAAGTAGGCGTTTACCTTACATTGATAGCACATTTTTTTGTTTTGAGGTCCATATTTTACCTCAGCATTTCTCTGATACAGTTAAATTTAAAAAATATCAAATGGTGCACTAATAGGTAAAACACTAAAAATAGTGATGTCTACCAAGAGAGAATCTTGATGTGTTCCCTATTCCAAATGGTGAGATATCTAATTGGGGCATCTAACTAGATGAATCCCTATTGTTTACACATGGTAGTTTTGTCTATCAACGGGGTGGAAGGATTTGTTATTGGCTACTTATTTTCTAGGAATTTAATTTTGAGATAGTAATAAAACGAAGAAAATGCAATGTGGGACCCAATCATCTATCTTGTACTGAAGCATGAGAAAGTGGATGAACCATATATGAGTCTTTGTGATTATATCAGTATCACAATTGAGGCCTTATTCCTTTTAGAGCATTGGATATGTTAAATGTTATTATATTATATTGATTTACATGTTAAACTTAGGGTCTAACATTGGTGACAACACTTCATATACAATTTTATTAGATCTATGTTTATAGAGAAAGAATTTGGTGAAAAGTGAAGAAATTGAATGACAAACATGTAAGAATATTATTTAGACATTAATCCTACCACTTTATTTATGGACAAAGATTCTATAAATAATATCTAAGACATAGGATTAAATATATATTGTAGTGAGGTCTCAATTATCCCCAAATTCCCAAACTAGGATCCCCATTTTTCTCTAATTTTAAGTCTTCTTTTCTTCACATTTCATGAATATACTTAAATGGAGACTCCTTGAAACTTGTTTTTATAGAGATCGTGGGTCATGGATTATATTTTTTTTCAAATCTTAGCCACAAGTATATTACCTTTAAGGGTCCTCTTCATCCTCAACAATCTATGTTTTTCTTTTTGTCACCTATCAAGAGATGTGATAGGTGTAGTATATTTTAAAGGGTTAGTTGTAGTATATTTTAAAGGGTTTTCATTACATTTGACAAAGAATCCTTTGTACAATTTAATCATTGTTTAAAAATTGCTATGATTGCTCATCAAGTGCATTATGATAATTCAAGGTATGTATCTTTTGAATAGGCTCAATGGTTTATTAAGTCATATTTCACATTCAAACAAAACATATTTTATAATTTCGCAACAATTCATTGTGCCGTTTCAAAAGCTCTCCTTTGGCATCTTTCTAATTCGCATGATAGTTCATTAGGGAAGTCTAAGATTTTGAATGCCACATATTTAAATTTTACCTAACAATTCATCATGTAACTTATGGTTATGCATATTTGGAATCCATATGATAATTTTCGGGGGCTTTCAAAGTTCTATCTTCACATTTTTCAAATCCAATTGATGGTTGATCAAAGTGTTTTCAAACTAGATATTTTGAAGTTCCAATAGTTCATGAAGTGAATTTCACATTCTACATGATAGATATACTATTTTTAAATTCTTCATGGTTTATTTAGTTACTACTAAACATTTGAATTTAACATTTTTGGGAGTGGATCGATGAATTATTTATACACTTTCATTTTTTTTTACAATGACCCTCAATAATTCATGGAGATGACACTTTTAACATTACCAATAATGTATTGCAACTCATCCAAATTTGAAAACATGCATTTTTAAAAAACATAAGTTGTCTTTCACATATATTTTGGATTTAATGAACCTGCAACCTTTTCAAAACATCAAATATTTTACCCACTATTAATTATCTTTGGGCCATGTTCAATTTAAATTCATTGGGTAAGCCCCATATCTTAATCAGATATCTATAACATATGGATGATGCATTGTGTGTCTTTCGGTAATTAAGTGAATATGAGACAACAATTCTAAATTAAAAGCCTACCAACATCTTAGAGATGTTCAAGGTTTTTGCAATTTTCACCACATCTACTAGGTAGGTTGGTTGAATATCCTTGTTTTTTTTCTATTCATCATCATGCTTTCTTTTGAAGTCATCTTTCATATTCAAAAATAGTTAGTTGAAATTGAGTGTTAACATATGTGTTTCAATAAAAATGTCTTTGTCTGCATGGTTTTCAATTTCTATTATTTTTGCTAAAAGAAGCATTTTTGTAACTATGGATTGGAGAATTGGCTAAACTTATGTAAAAAAATAAATACCAACCATAATATATAACATTATAATTAATAATGACTCATCCTAAGGGCTTCTCCAAAGTCTATCTAGTTGTATTAGTTTTTTTTTCCCTTTTTTCAATGCAATATTATAACATACAAATCCTAATTTATTAACTTGGATTATATTACAACCTTAATTCCTTTATTGGAATTAGTGTATAATAGGCTGAAAAATCATTCACTAAAAAAGTTCCAAATGGATCACAAATATTTCTTTTAAGCTCTCCTCCTAAATCCGGACTTTCTTTATTATGAAAATATAAATTTTTGAAAATTAATTGCACACTTGCTTCCATTTTATTTCTTGAAAATTTTAAAGTTTCTTTAAATCATAATTACCAAATTCAATCCCATGATTATTAAACATTAAATAAATATTAAATTTTATATTTATAATTCTTAACTGTTTTATACTTTTGAAACTATTCCTATTTATATTTTAATATAATGCTATCTTTGTACCTCAAACCATTACTATTTATATTTTAATATAATGCTATCTTTATATCTCTTGAAACTATTACTATTTATATTTTACTATAAAAATTCAAGATATACTTTGCATCTTGACATAATGATGATGCAATTATTTATTCAAAACTGTGATTTATAATTTATTGAATAAATTAACTAATTCTTCATTTTCCTATTTATATTTCTAGTGATAACAATGAACTATATATGCTAACAATGAACTATGTGCTACCAAAGATTGTTAAGAGACATATTAAACTAAAGTAGTTCTTAGTAATAAGCATAACCAATTTATTACAAATTCTATGAATATGATAAAGACTTGAAATTTGTTTGGCAAAACCTAAATTAAAATATCGGCTTTGATAGGTCAAGTAGAGGATCTAACTTGATTTTGTCCGCTATGCACAAGACCCTAGAATGTACTTATCTATTGTTCACCCTGACAACAGCTTGTGCTCTCTGAAATTATTTAGTATAGGCCTACCCACGTTGATTTTGCAGATACTCTAGCAAGAATTCTGAAACCTGACAGCTCTGGTTAAATTCAGTTACACAGGCTTCTGATATTAATTCACAAATAGCGACCTGTTTCCGTTGTCAACCACCTCCCTCAATAGGCAACAGACCGACTCACCGCTATAAAAGTGATTATAGATACTGAATAGGATAAAGCTGGTGGAAAATATATCAATTTTTTCCCATCTGCTGCGATCATGGTTTCTCTTTATAATTTCACCCTGATGATGGTATTATTTAGGGTTTCTTTTAGGGTTTTTGATTCGACTTGCAATTTTGGAAAAGCTCCAATTGCAATGGATTCATGGGAACCTTTTCCCAGATTCAACGCATAAACTTTATCAAGCGCTTACAAATACACAGGCTTTATATTTAAGAAAACAACCTGTAAGAAAGCGGAAATATAAATGTATACCACTACAGTAACATTGCTTCCAACGTTACAGGAATCACATGGCCGAGCTTCTGACAAGCTGAAATCACTAGCTGTCGGTCAGCGTCCTTCAAACTGGTAATGAATAGCAAATGTTTTTGTTTGTTTTCATGAGGTATCTGTCCGGCGTGCCGGACCAACCCACTTGTTAATTGGCCATTTTCAGCTGGAAAATTGTACATGAGAAGCGGCATTCATGAAACCTTCAAAGTCAGATAAAGTTAAAACTTGGTCCAAAACCTAGGGATCGCAGCCTCTGGTTTTGCAGAAGATTTAAAGTACGGACCGCCGCAGAGGAATTGAATTGCTTGAATTACTTAGACAAAAATGTTCGTGATCAGTTAATGGAATAACTTTTATACAAAGAGGTTTGACGGAAACTTCATTCAAACTGTATGCAGAAAGATCATTCTTACATCCAACATGTTGGATGCTTGAACTCAACTTGTGGTTTGCATCCAAGTTATCAGATGCATCCAACATTAAGGCTGCCTTGCCGGTGGTTTTCATCCAAGTTGTCAGATGCATTCAACATTAAAACTAGCCCCGCCAGTAATTTTCATCCAAATTGTCAGATAAAAAGACAGTCACAAGTGAGAGAGTCCTGCCTTTTAATGGAATAACTTTTATATAATGGAAACTTGATTTAAATGGTAATGTAGTTTTATTAGATATATCGTTCTTGCATTCAATATGAATGAAGCTTGAAATTAATTAGTGATTTTTGTTCAAGTTATGAGATGTATGAAGCTTGAAATTAATTAGTGATTTTTGTTCAAGTTATGAGATGTATTAGATGGCGAAAACTAAGTACTGAGCTGCAGAGTATTAAATATGGAATGGTTAGCTTTCACCGTATCAAACAGTAAGGCTTTCTCCATCTAAATTATCAGATGCATCTAACATTAAGGCTGCTTCCTGCCCGTGATTCTCATTCAAGTTGTCAAATGCATCCAACATTAAAATTAATCCGGCCAATAATTTTCATCCAAATTGTCAAATAAAAAGCCTGTTACAAATAAGTCAGTACTGCTGTTTAATGGAATAACTTTTTATACAAACCATGAAAACTTGATTTAAATGATATGTAATTTTACTTTTTATTGAACAAATCGTTCTTGCATCCCACATGAAACTTGATGTCAATTAATAATTTTTGTCCAAATTGTAAGATACATCCGACATTAAGGCTACCCCTGCCAATGATTCTCATCCAAGTTGTCCCATGCATCTAACAAGCCCTGCCAATAATTTTCATCCAAATTGTCAGATAAAAAGACAGTCACAAGTGAGAGGGTCCTGCCTTTTAATGGAATAACTTTTATATAATGGAAACTTGATTTAAATGGTAATGTAGTTTTATTAGATATATCGTTCTTGTATTTAATATGAAGTTTGATATTAATTAGTGATTTTTGTTCAAGTTATGAGATGTATTAGATGGTGAAAACTAAATACTGAGCTGCAGAACATTAAATGTGGAATGGCTAGTGATTCTCATCCAAGTTGTCAAATGCATCCAACATTAAAATTAACCTAACCAGTAATTTTCATCCAAATTGTCAAATAAAAAGCCTATTACAAGTAAGTCAGTACTGCTGTTTAATGGAATAACTTTTTATACAAACCATGAAAACTTGATTTCAATGATACGTAGTTTTACTTTTTATTGAACAAATCGTTCTTGCATCCAACATGAAACTTGATGTCAATTAATAATTTTTGTCCAAATTGTCAGATACATCCGACATTAAGGCCACCCCTGCCAATGATTCTCATCCAAGTTGTCCCATGCATCTAACAAGCCCTGCCAGTAATTTTCATCCAAATTGTCAGATAAAAAGACTGTCACAAGTGAGACAGTCCTCCGGTGGCTTGGGCTTGGCCGGATTGTAAAGAAAAAAGAAAGATTGAACCGGGATTCTACAGAGCATCGCATCTGCTCCAAAGTTTTGAAAGCAACAAAGAAAATTAAATGCAACCAATAAATCGAGGTTGTCTCTAACTACCCATCTCTTGTACCTTTCTCCCCTCGTATGGAATTTGGTATGCCATGATTTCAGTGTTTTAAATGGTTTTATTCTATCATTTTACGTCTGATAATTATGTTATGATTTGAGTGGTTTGATCGATTTTGTAAATTCGTTCTATCTTTATGTCGTGATAAAAGAGGGTTTGTATTTCGGAGTGTTTGTCTTATTATTTGTCTTTGTACTTCGGAGTGTTTGTTTTATTGTTCGTCTTCTGCTTGTGTGACCTCACAATTGTTTTCGTTGTTATCATCGACTTGTTTTTGACCAGGTGAAAGGGTCTTAAATGGTGGAGGAAGTACTTCTATAATAGTGTTATAGATGATATTTATTGGTGTAGTATTAGTACATTCATTTAACTTGTGGTTGGTCACAAGTTAAGTATCATGAACAAAAGTTATCTGTTACTTTCTTTACTTAAATGGATTGTATTTTACTACTTGTTATTCATACATAAGTAAGGAGTTATCCATACATTAACCACCAAGTATTTATATATATATATTTTTATAATTGTTTATTTCAAATTTTGAAGGAGACTTATTCACATCCTTCTTCAATCTAGGAAAAGCATAAATAGTAGTCTACCCCAAATTTTAAAATATAAAAACTTATCATTATAAAACCCATCTCCACTTAAATTAAAAAATCACATTTACAATAATTTCAAAAAAATTTGTTCATCTCTTAAACAGTTTGGTAATCACTAAGTAAGGCTTTGTATTGTATTTGTTTTATCAAATAAAATAATTCTTAAATTTTAGTGCCCCTTTCTATTTCTTCTTACATACACTTGTGATTAGTGACATATTCTTGTTTTTAAAACTTTATTTTAAGTTAGTCTTATGGATGTCATTTGTGCAGTGTTTGGAAGCAATTTTAATAAGGTTAGCATGCTAATCTTAATGAGTTCAATTTTATTATAATATTATGAAGTAATAATTTCAAATATGTGGGAAGAAATTACAATATATTTTAATATTGATTGTAAATTTAATATATTTTATTATTAGTTAATTTAATAAACAAGTATTATTAATTAATTTAATAAATACATTTTTTAATAATAGAGTAGTTATAAATTTGGTTTCCAAGTCATTTAGATAAAACATTTTAAAAGAAAAATATTTACAATTAAAATATTTATATATAAAAATATACATATAGATATTATGATGGATTATACAAATTTAAACATAATGACAAAATAATACTTAAAATGGAATACATCTCCTCACAATGAATCATGAATAAAATATATTGAAAGCTTTCTCAAAAATCCATGAAGTGGTTTATGTTTGAGGGAAAGAACAAGATGCATTCCATACATGAAAATTTAATGGAAATTTATAGTAAAGCATTCTATACATGAAAATTTAAAATGGAAATTTATAATCAATCTGTTAGATCAAAATTGCACCATTGCCAAGAAGGAAGGATGCACCATTGCTAAGGAAGGATATGAACCAAAAAAAACTCTTCTTACCATAAAATTTGAAATCTTTGATGTATGATGTATGCTAGATTGCATCTTACCAAGAATTTTGCATACCTAGAAGTAAGATTTATAAGTAATATTTGCTATTAAGAAGATTTTTTTTGAAAATGTGACTAGAAAATGATAAATAACAATAGTGCATTATAAAAATATAAATCAAATAATCTTAAAGCAATGGTTGGTATTAGTGCAATTATGGATTTAAATTTAAATAAATCTCTACATTTAACACATTCAATATATTAAGATGGAATAAACATGTCTCTCAAATTATTGCTTTCAAATATGATTTGGTAGATTTACTTATCAAAAGGATAATGAAAACTTTGCTGACTTGGGTCTTCCTCAAGTGTCAATCTCGTTTAGCCCTAAAGTATTTTCGAATGTTGCAATACAAAATCAACAAATTATTTACAATGGGTAAAGAGCGTATATGGACATCATAAACATGCTCATAATATATTAAGATGGAATAAGCATATCTCTCAAATTATTGTTTTTGTTGTGATTGAATATTGTTCTAGTCTTTGTGTGTTTTTTTTTCAAAAGATTTATTTCTTTTTAATTCTATATTTTTTTGTTTATTTCAATTTTATTATTTATTTTATTCACTCTTAAATGTATTTTGTTTGTTTTTATAAGATTAGGCCAATTTTAATTTATTTTATTTTATTAAATTTTATTTTAGATTATTTAGTATTATGTATTTTGTTTGAAGTCTAAAGAACTTATATTAAAAGTTATTCTAAGTTTTGAGCTTTATGATCTAACCTTTGTTTTTGGAGCTATTTCTTAAAAGAAAAAGCCTGAACATTTATAAAGGAGATTCCTGTAGCGCAAAGTTCAGGGTTAATGTAATAAGGCGCTACAAGAATCTCGAATTATTGAAAGAAGTGGTTGATGATCGTGGCTATCACAGAGATAAAATGGAGACCAAAAAACCAAAGGAAAGAATAAGTTTAGACTGAGTATGAAAGAAATCTTAAATCCTAAATTGAAAAAGGAAAAGATTATAGTAATTGAATATTCTTTGACTGAAGAGGAGGTGGAAGATGAACAAGTGTTAAACTCTTAGCAAATTTGTATTGAAGAAGAGCATTCGAGTTTATTAGAACCAATACAAGGAAAAGACAAAGCTTCAGAGAAATCACCTTCTATCTGCTTTGAACAGGGTATGTCTTCCAAGTGTTCTTTTACACAAGAAAGAGTCAAAGATGGGGAAGAGGATGAGCTTATTTTTAAGAATAATGAAATTCCATGGTTTTCAAGTGAAGGTTTTACATTATAGGGAGACATAAAAATAGATTCAGAAGTCGAGCACCTTAAGAAAACTCTAGAGCAGCATAAGTACCAGATTGGTTTTCTTAATGAGACAAATGATAGATTGGTGGTCACCAATAAAAGACTTAGAGAGGATTTGGATGGTATCAATACACATTATCAGGAGCTAATAGTTGTGTCCAAGGAGGGTGTGAAAAGAAAAAGACAGATGCAGAGTCAAGCTGAAGAGTTAAACCAGAAAGTTCAAAAGTTGAACGAGTAGAATGAGGTATTATTAGAAAGAATCAGAACCCTGGAAGTAGAACAAGAACAAAGCAAGAAGCGATCATTTGCTTTGGAAGGAGTTAGTATATTAGTTGAAGCTTCCAAGAATTTGTAAATACTTTCTAGTAGCCAGATGTCAAAAAGTTCAAGTGATTATAGTTAGCAATTTTATTGTGTTTGAAAATACAACTACTTTTGTAACTACTTCGAAACTCAGACCTAAAAGTTAGTTTTGACAGTTATGTAACTAATTAAGTTTGAAAAAGGATAAAAGTAGGGAAAGAAATGAAGAGAGAGTTCGAATTTTGGCTCAAGAAAAGGCTGTATAGTTATTATATCTCAAACTAAGATTGATGACTCTTATGTAAGTTTTAAGACTGATACTGATATATACATACTTATAAGCCATTTTTATATCTCATGCTGGTTTTATTTTGAATCTGTTTGATTACTCAAATGTATAATTTCATTTCTTGATGAATGTATTTTCTCATGCAAATGCTTATATTTTGTGAATGAAATGAGCATTAAATTTATCATGTTCCTGGTTTATATTGTATGTAATAACAACCCAGTTTTTATTATGCTTTCATGATTTAGTATTTGTGTTTTGTTTGTAGACGATTTTCTTTCTTGATGATAAATTTTCAAACCAAAATCATACAAACCCTTTCATATTTAATTTTTGTTGTGAGATTGTTCTAGATTGTTCCTGTAGTAGTCTAGGAACAAATTCTAGCACAAACATCTTTGGCGCCATTGCCGGGGATGGAAGTGAAGTTTCATCTTCCCTGGGAAATATTTACTGTTTTGGTTTTGAGGTGGACAAAATTAGAAATTTTTTGTTTCAGACTACAGTTCACCAAAGTATTATTTCATAGTGGCTTCGAGGAGGTCTGGGACTAGAGGGAAGCCTACTTCACCATTGCACCCAAGGGTGTCACATCCAAAAAAGATATTGAAGAAATCTAAACAAGAGTCTCATAATCCTTTTTTTGGGAGATCTAAATCTTCCCCATCTTTACTTACTCTTGGTCAATCTCAGTCTTTATCTTCATTTCTATATTCTGAACCAAAATTAGAAGAGGTAGATATTCAAACTTTTATCAATCCATTGTCTCCTAAAAAACTCAAAACTAAGTTATTTCCCTTGTTTCAGTCTAAAGCTAATATTCCTGCCATTCAGCTCAGTTCAGTTAAAACCAATAAACCTTTGTCCTCAAATAGTCATATTACTTCCAGGATGGCTGGACAACAGCTTGATATGATGGATAGAATGGTAGCAGCTAGGTATGCTCCCTTAGTACTTCCACAACCTTTAAATGCTCTTCCGGGAGGAGATTATCAGAAATATTTACCTAGGTTTAATGGATTGGGAGAAACAATTGTAGAGGAACACTGGAATGCATTTTTGAGTTATGTTGATAATCAGAATATAGAAGAAAAGGATGTATGGATGAGAATGTTTGTGCAAATTCTAGATGGTGATGTTAGAAAATGGTTCAGGGAGTTACCAAAAAATTCAATAAGACTTATAGAGGAGTTACAGGATGTATTTATGAGGCAATGGGGGGATGCAAAAGATCACAAATATTATATTACTGAGTTTGCAGCTTTAAAGAGAAAATATGATGAGACTATTGCTGACTTTTCAAAACGCTTCAACAAAATGTATGGCGGAATTCCAGTGGAACTTAAACCTTCAGAAACTTTAGCCAAGCTGACATATGCAAATGCATTCGACCATGACTTTTCTTTGCACTTGAGAGAAAGGAGACCTATAACATTAATGAATATGCAAGAAGCTGCTCTAGAGGTGGAATCTAATATCTTGGCTTCTAATAGACTGAAGGAGCAATCATACCATCACGTTCATGGTAAAAAGGGTAATAATGCAGTAATGCCTGCAGCCTCTACATCAAAGAAGGAAGAAGGTCAATTAGATGAAATGAGTAAGATAATTAAAAGCTTGATTGCAAAAGTGAATAGATTGGAGTTGGAGAAGAGTTCTAATAAACCTTTTCAAGATGGAGAAAGAAATCCCAATCAAAATCCAAACCAGTTTAGAAGACCATTTGTACCAAGATTTATTCCTTGGGAAAGGAGAAACAATGATATTCAGAGGGAGAGGAGAGAAAACGAAGATCAGAGAGTCCCACCCCCTTTCCAAAATAACTTTGTAGAAGAAGTTGAACAACTAGAAGATGTCCAGTATGAGGATGATTCAAATCAGAATTTATAATTTTTGGGGGAGCTATCATATGAAGGATTTACAACTGAATGTAGCTGTTAGAATTCCGAATATTATGATTCATATTAGTGTCAGGAACGAAGTGATCATTGTCCTTAGGTTTCAACCAGTATATGTCAAACTGATCCAAAAAAGTCTTATAATTTAAGATCAAGCCCTAAACAGGTTGTTCAAATTCCCCCCAAAAAAGTAGTTCCACCTGTCAGACAGCTACCTAATCAAATTCAAGGAAAGAAACAAGATCATAGTGATCAGACCAAAACAACGGAAATTGAAGAAAACAACAAAAAATCATAGATTTTTAACTTGGAGAATGAATTGTGTAAAATCAAAGTCCCAGTACCTGTGTCTGAGTTAATGAAAAATCCTTGTTTTAGAGATTCTGCATGTAAATTGTTGAATGTTCCAGTCAATTCTTCTCCTTCAGATATAGTGAATTTACAGGAAGAACAACCAACAATAATTCTTGGGTCAGCTTCATCCAAAAATCCTAAAAGTGTTTCAACATTTCCTCCACCTTTTTATATAACTTTGATTGTCCATGACCAAATGATTTACAACTGCCTTCTAGATTCCGGAGCTTCACATAACTTGATTCCTAAGGCAGTGATGGATTCCCTTGGTTTGAGTGTCACTAAACCATATCATGATTTATTTGCATTTGATTCTAGAGCTGTGAAATGTCTAGGAGTAATAAAGGATCTGGTGGTTAATCTTTCTCAATTACCAATGAAGAGTCTTATAATGGATGTAGTAGTTGCTCACATATCTCCTAAGTTTGGCATGCTACTCTCAAGGTCTTGGGAGAAGAAAATAGGTGGTACATTACAGATGGACTTGGCATATGCAACCATTCTAGTGTTTGGTGGAGGGAACAGAAGATTATACAAAGAGTTACAGTATGCATTCATAGTCACTGATGATAAGAATCCAACTAATCATCCCCTTTATTCAGTAGATGAAGACTTGGGCTCTTGTATGCTTCATTTTAGTTATGACAGTACAAATGGAGTACTGCAGGTAGAAAAAGAAGCATCAATAAAACCTAATGTTGAACAAAAAGATGAGCTGTGGCAGATGTATTTTGATGGTTCTTCATGTAAAGAAGGAGCAGGAGTTGGTATTTTTTTTTATTTCCCCTGGCGGAGAGGTAATTAGTTTGATGTATAAACTGGAATTTGTTACTACCAATAACATAGCAGAATATGAGGCATTGATACTTGGTTTAAGGGATGCGAAGTATTTGGGAATTCAACAACTTTCTATTTATGGTGACTCTGAATTGGTTGTCCAATAGGTGAAGGGAAAATATCAGGTGAAGCAGGACTTGTTGAAGGTATATAAAAATGAGGTTTTGGATATGATTGTTAACTTTTTTATAGCATTTAATATTACTTTTATTCCCAGAGATCAAAATCAGACTGCAGATTCATTGGCCTTGAAAGCCACTCATTTCAGGATTCCCAAGCATACTCAGCTGTAATATCAAATTGAAGTTAAATATAGACCCTTAGTGCCAGATAATATAAAACAGTGGATCATTTTTGAGGATGATGTAGAGATTAAAAAATTCTTGGAATTAGCTGGAGAGTTTTCTAATTCTCTAATAAATCAGGATCAAGATGAGGAGCTAGATGACACTGCTGCATACACAACGAATATAATTATTGATCACATAATTATTGAATTGAAAGGTAATTTTATTCCTAAGGGATTGGTCCCCTTGAAAGAATATTTTCCAAAGATGATACTCTGCTGAAACCATCAATGCAATCTTCAGAAGAAAACATCATGAGCTGCAACATTGGTACAAAAGAGCAGCCAAGAATGGTGAAGATTTCTAAGTCTTTTCCAGTTGAACAAAGAAACAGGTATATTGCATTATTGAGGAGGTTTGTTGATATTTTTTCTTGGTGCTATGAAGATTTAAGAACTTATGACACAAGTATTATTCAGCTTAAAGCGCCTTTAAAACCAAATGTGAATACATTTAGGCAAAAATTGAGGAGAATTAATCCAGCTTTGCTACCTGTTATAAAGAAGGAAGTAAAAAAATTATTAGATGCAAAGATAATGTTCCACTAAGATATTCATCATGGATTGCAAATTTGGTTCTAGTTCGAAAGAAAAATGGAGAGATAAGGTTATGTGTATATTTCTGGAATCTCAATAGAGCTTCTTTGAAGTACAATTATCCATTGCCAAAGATTGAGCAAATTCTGCAAAAAGTGGTAGGAGTTCAGAGAATCTCCATGGTTGATGGATTCTCAGGGTACAATCAAATAGCTATACACCCGGATGACAGGGAGAAAACAACCTTCACTACTCCATGGGGTACATTCATGTATGATAAGATGCCATTTGGATTGATGAATGCGGGTGCAACATTTCAAAGAGCTATGGATATAGCCTTTGTGGGAGAAAAAGAAAAATTTGTTTTAATTTACTTGGATGATATTACTATCTTCTCTCAGTCTGATGATGAGCACTTGAAGCATCTTGAGCAAACATTTCTGAAGTGTAGGAAACTTGGGCTATCATTAAACTCCATAAAGTCACATTTTGCTATACAGGAAGGAAAACTCTTGGGACACCTTGTTTCAGTTGACAATATTAAAATATATCCTGAGAGAGTCAAAGCAATTATGAAGATTACTATCCCAAGAAGTAAGAAAGATGTTCAATATTTATTGGAAAAAACAACTTTCTGAGATGGTTCATCCTGAATTTTGCTGAGACAATCAAACACATCACATCCATGTTGAGGAAATATCGGGAGGTGAAATGGACAACAGAAGCTAGAGCTTCATTTGAGAGGATTAAGCAAGTTCTTACTGAAGCACCAGTGTTGGTAAGCCCAGACTTTACAAAATATTTTTTGACATTTTCATTTGCATCTCAGGACACAATAGCTATTGTACTATTACAGAAGAATGAAGATGGTCTGGAGCAGCCTATTGCTTTCTTTAGTAAGATTCTCATAGATTCAGAATTGAAATATAGTACCTTGGAGAAACAAGCTTATTAACTAGTAAAGGAATTGGAATTTGTTAGGATCTATATTTTACATTCAAAGATCATTGCTTATGTACCTAATGCTTCCATTAAAGATATTTTAACCCAGCCAGATAGTGAAGGGAAGCGGGGAAAATGGATTGCAAAGATTATGGAATATGATGTGGAGATCAATCCTACTAAGCTTGTGAAAGGACAAGATTTAACAAAGTTATTGGTAGATTCAAATTGTGAATCTCTTGGTCTCCATCTGATGGCAGAACAACCAATACAAGAAAAATTGCAAACAGAGCAATATAAAGAAGAGATCATGGACCAGTATGCAAAATCAGAATGGTATGCAGATATTGTTCATTTTTTATTTTATTTACAGTGTCCGGTACATCTAGATAAGAAGATAACTTGATCTCTGAAGTTGAAGGCTGTTAAGTATTGTCTAATAAATAAGCAGCTATATTGGAAGGATCCAGGAGGAATACTGCTCAGATGTTTGAAGAAGCCTGAAATTGAAGAAGTCATTTCAGAATCACATGAGGGTGCTTGTGGAGGTCACAAATCTTGGAAAAACACTGCTTATAAAATCTTAAGGTCTGGATACTATTGGTCTTCTTTGTTTTCTGATGTATATCAGCAAGTTAGGGCTTGTATTCCATGTCAAAAGTTTGCTGGTAAACAAAAACTTGTGTCGTTACCTTTGAAGCCTATTGTTGTAAATTCTCCATTTCAGCAATGGGGTCTGGATTTTATAGGTGAGATAAATCCTGCTTCTTCTAGTCAACATAGATGGATACTTACTGCTATTGATTTTTTCACGAAATGGGTGGAATCTATTCCTACAAAGAATGCAACTGATAAGTTGATTATTAATTTTATCCAGGAAAATATTTTGAGTAGGTTTGGTTGTCCTAAGACATTGTTTATTGATAATGCTAAGGAATTCAAATCTAAAGCCATGATTACATTATGTCAACAAAATGGAATTGTTTTGAAGCATTCTACAACCTACTACCCTCAGGGGAATGGATTGGCAGAATCAACTAATAAGAATCTTATTCAAAACATTAGAAAGCTGTTAATCCAAAACAAAAGATCATGGGATTCAATGTTAAAATATGCGCTTTGGGAAGATAGGATAACCACTAAGAAAGCAATTGGTTCATCTCCTTTTCAGTTAGTATATGGTACTGATGTTGTTTTTCCAGTTCATTTAGGTATTCTAGTGATTAAGTTTCTTCAAGATAATCAGGGAGAACCTAACAATATTCAAAGAAGAATTTTTTCATTGATTGAATTGCATCAAGAACAAGAGGCTTTGGTTGAAAAAGCTCAGACCTACAGAAAAATTATAAAAGAAAAGTTTGACAAAAAAGTAAAGGAAAATACTTTCTCTTATGGAGACATGGTACTTAGGTGCGATGCTAGGAAAGATAAAAAAGGTAAACATGGAAAAATTGACAATTTATGGCTTAGTCCTTTTATGATTTCAAATTTTTTCGAAAATAATACCTTTATACTGCAGACCATGGAAGGTGAAGAATTGTCTAATCCTATTAATGGACGATTGCTCAAACCTTTCTACAGTTATTAAAGAGAAAAGAATTGTCGTTCATTGTATATATCGGTGTGACATAAGTTGAATAAAGACTCCATAGCCCAATGGAAATTTTGCAGAATAATGGATAGGTTCAGTTGAAATGGAAGAAGGCAGTGATTGACAACTTCATGAAACCTCACAAGGAGGCTTTCATCCCACATCAGGAGCCAGATGTTGTGATTGAATATCGTTCTAGTTTATGTGTGTTTTATTTTCAAAAGATTTATTTCTTTTTAATTCTATATTTTTGGTTTATTTCAATTTTATTATTTATTTTATTCACTTTTAATGCATTTTGTTTGTTTTTATAGGATTAGACCAATTTTAATTTATTTTATTTTATTAAACTTTCTTTTGGCTTATTTAATATTATGTATTTTGTTTGAAGTTTGAAGAGCTTATATTAAAAGTTATTATGAGTTTTAGCCTTATGATCTAACCCTTGTTTTTGGAGCCATTTCTTAAAATAAAAAAGGAACATTTATAAAGGAGATTCTTGTAGCGCAAAGCTTAGGGTTAATGCAATAAGGCGCTACAAGAATATCGAATTATTGAAAGAAGTGGTTGATGATCGTGGCTATCATAAAGATAATGAGGGAAGCTTCCAGTCACCTGTTAAAGACATAATGTCAGAGGTTCATGGTCCCAATTCATAATCATGACAGGTGTATGAAAATGTATAGAAATCATTGAGATAATCGTGGTTTGAATTGACTCGATTTTAATGCTATATGGATTATTTGAAAACCATAACCCCATCTGTCACGAGTTTGTTTTGGTTATTAATTTTTTTGTTGCAAAGAAGAACTTGAATCTTTGTTGAAGTTTCTTGACAAAATACATAACCTAGTTACAGCGTAGAGATGAAGAAGAGTGGAAAAACTAACAGATATGAACCTATAGATACAAGTTTGGAAAATGATTTTCCTCAGTGTGCAGAGTTATTTGAAAGAGCGGGATGGTTCAATTTCTTTGAAAGAATCACAAGTTTTAATCTAGAAGTATCATATCATTTTGCCCAGGGTTATGACAAGGATATGGTTATATTTGATACTCTTAAATTTGAATTGACGGAGGAGTTGATTGCAGAAGCTACAGGTATATCAAGAGACGGAGAGCTATGGTGTAAGAAGATCCCATTCAGCTTTGACCCAAAGGATTTCTTGTTACCAGAGATTGAATCCCTAAATTGGAAAAATGGCGTTTAGTTGGAAAAATTTAAACCTAAATGGAAAGAGAGTATTAAAATTTTGATGAGCTACATTACATGTGAAGGGAGGTTTTCTTTGGTTTTCAAATATCATATCAGATTTTTACAGCATCTAAACCAGCAGGAAAAGATGAACTTACCTTTTTTCTTCTTGAAAAGTCTTCAAAAAATGTCTAACATAATTAAAGGGAATACAGATCATACTCGCGAGTCTGTTTTTCATCATGGATTAATAAAATTAATTATATGCACAACATTGCAGAAGAAGGGTAAAAGTTGGAATCATTTCCTGTACTGGTCAGGTTTCTCCAACAAACAAGAAGATCAAGTTAAGAAAATTTGGATGAATAAAAAGTTTAGTTCTATCCAAAATGTCAGTAAAGAGCTAGTTGATGAAATGGTATAGGATAATATTCAAGAGAAATCTTTGAATCAAGATTTTGAAAAGCCTGTATATGAAGTTGTAAAAGAAGCAGTTGATGGTAATCAAGAGCCTGTTCTAGAGAATGAAGAAGACAAGTAGAGGACTGTTATAAATCATGAAGAAGAGAAAGGTTCTTTAGATAAAAAAGAAAGTCTCACATGTGCACAGGAAAGCACAACAAAGGTTCTTCTTCCAACTGAACCAAAAGGTAAAAGTTTGCAGTCAAATGAAAATCTTCAAGGAAAATCTCTTACACAGGAGGTAGAGGTAAAATGGAGACCAAAAACCAGAGGAAAGAATAAGTTTAGACTAGGTATCAAAAAAATCTTAAATCCTAAATTGAAAAAGGAAAAGATTACAGTAATTGAAGATTCTTTGACTTAAGAGGAGGTGGAAGATGAACAAGTGTTAAACTCTCAACAAATGTGTATTGAAGAAGAGAATTCGGGTTTATTAGAACCACTACAAGGAAAAGATAAAGCTTCAGAGAAATCACCTTCTATCTGCTTTGAACAGGAAATGTCTTCCAAGTGTCCTTTTACACAAGAAACAATCAAAGATGGGGAAGAGGATGAGCTAATTTTTAAGAAGAATGACATTCCTTGGTTTTCAAGTGAGGGTTTTACATTACAGGGAGACATAAAAATAGATTCAGAAGTCGAGCACCTTAAGAAAACTCTAGAGCAGCATAAGTACCAGATTGGTTTTCTTAATGAGACAAATGATAGATTGGTGGTCACCAATAAAAGACTTAGAGAGGACCTGGATGGTATCAATACACATTATCAGGAGCTAATATTTGTGTCCAAGGAGGTTGTGAAAAGAAAAAGATAGATGCAAAGTCAAGCTGAAGAGTTAAACCAAAAAGTTCAAAAGTTGAACCAGCAGAATGAGGTATTATTAGAAAGAATCAGAACCCTGGAAGCAGAACAAGAACGAAGCAAGAAGCGATCATTTGCTTTGGAAGGAGTTAGTATATTAGTTCAAGCTGCCAAGAATTTGTAAATACTTTCCAGTAGCCAGATGTCAAAAAGTTCAAGTGATTATAGTTAGCAATTTTGTTGTGTTTGAAAATACAACTACTTTTGTAACTATTGCGAAACTCGGACCTAAAAGTTAGTTTTGACAGTTATGTAACTAGTTAAGTTTGAAAAAGGATAAAAGTAGGGAAATAAATGAAGAGAGGTTTGAAATTTTGGCTCAAGAAACGGTTGTATAGTTATTATATCTCAAACTAAGACTGATGACTCTTATGTAAGTTTTAAGACTGATACTGATATATACATACTTATAAGCCATTTTTATATCTCATGCTGGTTTTATTTTGAATCTGTTTGATTACTCAAATGTATAATTTCATTTCTTGATGAATGTGTTTTCTCATGCAAATGCTTATATTTTGTGAATGAAATGAGCATTAAATTTATCATGTTCCTGGTTTATATTGTATGTAAAAACAACCTAGTTTTTATTATGCTTTCATGATTTAGTATTTGTGTTTTGTTTGTAGATGAGTTTCTTTCTTGATGATAAATTTTCAAACCAAAATCATAAAAACCCTTTCATATTTAATTTTTGTTGTGATATTGTTCTAGCTTGTTCCTGTAGTAGTCTAGGAACAAATTCTAGCACAAACAAATTTCAAATATGATTTGGTAGATTTATTTATCAAAAGGTTAATGAGAACTTTGCTAACTTGGGTCTTTCTCAAGTGCCAATCTCGTTTAGCCATAAATTATTTTCAAATGTTGCAATAAAAAATTAACCAATTGTTTACAATGTGTAATGAGTGTATCTCCATCATCAACATGCTCATAAGGCTTGTCAATTTGGCATGAGTATAATTCTTTAAATAGGAAATTCAAACAACCTATAATGTAATGTCCCTCAAATCCTGAATTAAAAAAAAATGTGCGGGGTATATTGATAGGCAATACCTAAGATTTACTTAAAAATATGTTCAACATTTTATTTAAATACTAGAAATAATATGAAACCTGAAAGCTTCCTGTAATGTTTTCGTCGATTGGTTGCATGCTGTCGGTCTAGCATGATTTAGCTTCATTTGTATCATTTAATGCCCTTATTGTTTATTCTACAGTATTGTGTGCTTCTTACAGTGTTTTATGTTGGTTTCCGATCTTGTTTCATACTTCAACCCTATGATTTTTCTTATGCATTATGATGACTATACTATGACTGGTGATGCGAACTAGGCCTTTAATTCCTTGTTGGTAAGAAGGGTTTCATGGTCTAGGGCCTTAATTAGCTTACTCATAAGCTAATACATATGTAATAATTTTGTTATAGGTTCCTAAAAGGAATACCTAAGCTAGTACTTCAAAATAAAGAGTGTGAATGCCTAGCAAGGAAAGGGATAAGGCACAATACTATGCATAAACCCTAAACCTTTCCCATAAGCGCTTAAGTTTATAAACAAGAGAAAATCCATCATAGGGGTGTGGGTGATAATAAAAAATATAGTGGGGGTAGCTGCATTTTTAATGCAGGCCATGTGATGGCCTCATGGTGGAATTCCATGCTGGTAGTTTGGGTAAATGTTGAATTACCCTACCCTTCTTGCATTCCTATGTTGTTGTGTTTCTGGGTGTTTCTAAGAGAGCGGAGATCTCCCTGCGAATTTGGTCATGTTGGAATGGGTATGCACATGACCAGAGCGTGGCTCTTGGTATGGGCATACTCTCTGCAGAAGGAAGCAACGTGGGAAAGCTATAAAAGTGTGAAGGTAAGTCTGCTTGTTCATGGTTTGGGTCTTGTAATTTCTTCATATTGTAGCAGCTTGTTGGATGTTTTACTAACTCCATTTCTGGCTCCCTTGGTGCCAGGTTCAATCGTGTTAGCTACTGAGGGACTTCATGTTGGAAGTTTGGAGCATTGGGGAGAGTGGAAGTTTTGGGATGAAACTGGTTCTGGTAAGACCTGGGTCCTCTGGAACACCTCTGCCATGAGATGTGTAATACCTACAGTGTGTGGATTTTAAATGCTGGGCAGAGTTTCAATGGTTGCGCTGTGGAGTGACAAGGAGTTTCATCCAACCCCTTTTTATTTATTTTGCTGATTTGTTTGCAATTATGCCAACATTGTTCTTTGGGGGATATGGTTGCCATTTTCATGCCTCGGGACGTAGTTATGAAAACTCTGTGTATTTGTTTAAGATTATTGGAAGCGTATATTTTTGTGTGCTTTAAGTATGTAATCCTGCTCAGGTGTTTTCAAATTTTGTGTAACATCTTTATAATTGATGGCTATTGGGCCCTATCAGTTATATCAAATTTAATATCTAATGTAATTGTTGTTCTAATGCACTATCTTGAATTTAGGGTTTACTGATATGTTACCTATAGTTTTGTGTTTTTTTTTTTTACCGACTGAGGACTTGATTGCAATGTTCCTCCCATCCAATTGACCTCTGTCTAGTGTATGTTTTCCCGACGAGAGACCACCCCCAAGCTGGGCACGAATCCACTAGGGAGAAAAGTAATACTCCCTGATCTTTCTCTAATCAACCTTCTTCATTTCCCATGAATTCTTCGCTTCCGAAGATCATTCCCTTTTACAAACACCGTAGTGTCCTTTTTATAGCCAGTTTTAGGTTTGGACTTCCCAGATAAGTTCTTGTTTGAACTTAACTTATTAACTTTATTTAATTTATTTAACTGATCGACTTACTCAGTTAATCTTTACTTAATAAGTTAATTTATCTTTAACTTAGCTAAATTTAACTGATCGACTTTACCTAGTCAACCTTTAATTAATTAGTTTAATTGATCTTTAACTTAGCTAACTTTAATTTAGTTAGCTACCTTAACTGATTGACTTATATAGTCAACATTTAATTAATTATTTAACTGACATTTAACTTAGCTAACTTTAACTTAGTTTAGCTAATATTAACCGATTGATTTACTCAGTTAATATTTAATTAATTAGTTAACTGATATTTAACTTAGCTAATTTTAACTTAGTTTAGCTAATCTTAACTGATTGAATTACTCAGTTAATATTTAATTAATCCGTTTTAATTGATATTAATAAATGAGAGTTATTTCATGCATACTCATGCATTAGTCACTAGTTAATCTTTTCTTCTATTGTAGATAAGCCTTTACTTTTAATCAAGGACAATCAATGCTTCTTCAATCTTACCTACTTTATTTATCTTATTTGTATTAACATTTAAATACTTGTTTACAAATAACAATATGTTTTCTCATAAATAATAAATCATTTTATCTTTTATTCTTAATTTATAACAAGGACTTTAATATTAATCATTTTCCACTTAAGAACTTTACCAAAATATTTTGTCGTGGCCAAGGCACTAATGTTGTTTAGGTTAGCTTCTTATTTTTACTTAATGGTACTCAATATGGGTTATCTCCATGCTAACAATTAGGTTAAGTTAGATTATTACTGCCTTCCGGGCATTGGAACTTTCTTTGACGTCCTTATCTAGGAATAATTATGAGTATACTTTTAACTTAAGTGTTTTCTTAGTAAATGTAACAGATTTCTTCAAGTGTTCATGACACTAGGATGACCACTGTCATAAAAAAATAATGGCTATCAGGTTATTCACCCTCTCCCCCTAGTGGATTCCATGACCCAATTGTTTCATTGCATCAAGCCTTTCAGTCTCCTAAGTCTACAAATTCACTTTACACTTAGGAAAACGTAATCATAATTACAAAGTCTTACTTGTAGAGCTCTTGCCATGAGCTCTTTTCCATTGGTGGTACATAGTTGTACTTTATATTGCAGAACCCTAAGGGAGAAAGTGGGATATTACATCCTCCCCCCCTTAAGAATAGCATCGTCCTCGGTGTTCGTACCCTTCCAAACCTTATCTTCCGCTTTTAGTTGCCTCTGTAAGCATAAAAGTTTTAACAATATTGCTTGCTTTGACATGCTTTTAGGTATTTCTTGCTTTTTGTAAATGTACTTTTCATAAACCACACAAGTTTCTAGCATTTTATCATAATATACATGCATACATCTGATTTTTCTACATCAATTAGAACATAAGTAATAATTTTCCCTTGCAACATCAGGTTGCGGCCTTTTCATGAGAATACTTTTTAGAGTTTGATCTACTTATAAATCGCTTAGATTTGTAATTTCCTGCACCTGCACATCTGTCAATCATACATGATATATATAGAAATCATGATCTAAGATAATATTCTCAAAATCCTTGTCACGACACTTCTTTCCAAGTACATTTATTCATTCTCTACTTGCTTTTCCTCAAAAGCAATTGTATCAATGCTCATAAAATTAGCTATATATGAACATAACATAACATATGCATAATCTAAGCATGTATATGCATAAATTTAAGTATAGCAAGTTCATAACATAAGTATATGCGCATACCTCGTGCATAACATATGCATAGTAGGAAACACTTCTTGGTGCGCCATCTCAACACTGAATAAGACTTTTTTATTCTAGGTACTCTAGAGGTACCTAATAACCAATATTAAATTGATAACTGATGCTCTAGACCCTCCAGCTCAACTTCAGTAATATAATGAGTTCTAGTGCTTCCAGAGCTTTATGCTCAACACATATAAAAGTAATCCATGTGCTCCATAGGTTACGCTCAACACATAATATGTGCTCCAGGGATTATTCCCAACACATATAAAAGTAATCCATGTGCTCTAGAGCCTACGCTCAACACATAATAAAGTAGTCCATGTGCTCTAGATCTTATGCTCAAAACATAAAAAGTAGTCCATGTGCTCCAGGGCTTATGCCCAACACATATAAAATTAGTTGTTGGATTACTGATGCTCCAGAGATTCTAGCTCAACATCTGTTAATCATAATGAGCCTAAATGCTCTAGAGCTTATGCTCAACACATAATATGTGCTCTAGGGATTATTCCCAAAACATATAAAAATAATCCATGTACTCTAAGACTTATGCCCAACACTTAGTTATTATCTCGTGGGGTTATCTATGTGCTCCAGAGCTTACGCTCAACACATAATACAGTAACCCCAGTACTATTCAGAGCTCCATGCTCAACACTCTAGTGCTATTCATAGCTTCATGCTCAACACTCTAGTGCTATTTAGAGCTTCATGCTCAACACTCTAGTGCTATCCAGAGCTTATGCTCAACACTTTAGTCTCATCAAATACTTGCTAATTATTCCATACCGAAAGAATCTTACCTCGTTTCCGTGGACCTGGTTGCAATTTCAAAGTTGTTTTCTATCTTTATTACTAATGCAAAGTAGTCACAAGGTCCATTTACTAGCCCTTGGTGTGAATCTTTTATAATCAATATATTCCCTTACTTTCCCCACAGTCCTCTTTATAGGACACACCAAATATCACACAATATGGTGTTTGAGCTCTTAGATTCACGGTTGAACCCTCCAGTGAACTTGGAAACACTTTCCCCATGCAAAGTCCTCTCTATGCAACCGTTATTTTTGGGAAAGGTTCTTTATTTGAATTTAGGTCACCTTGTTTAGACATATGTTTTTCTTATTCAATTGCTTCTTTCATTTACTCGTTAAATCTTCAATAAAGATTTTGGTTTAGTGTAGGGGAGATTTCCTTAAAATTTCCAAGAGCTTTATAATCCAAGGCATCCCCCGTGATTAGCTCAAACGTTTTTATACTATTTTCTTATTTTAATTTCATTGTTCTTTATTGCAGGTTTCATAAGTTCAATATCTTTCTTAAGTTTATGGTGTTTATGGAATATGCCATAAGTCTCTACCTGCAATAACCTCGAAGTATTGTTAGTCACAATGACATAGAATTAAAATTCTGAATAAATGAAAATATTACAATCATCACATTGTTAGTTTATGCTTTGATGTTTTCCAGAGCCTACCAGCCTAACATCAATCCATCACAAAGGTAAGAAAATTCAATATGCTTCCAGATTCCTCCGACTCAACATCAGACCATAGGATATAAATAACCTTGATGCTCCAGAGTCCTCCCGACTCAACATTGAACCTCTAAAAGGTAAATAGTCATGACGTCACAGATTCATCCTGAATCAACATCATACTATAAAATATGAATAACCATGATTCTCTAGAGTCCTCCAACTCAACATCATGATAATAATTTTAACTATAAATTTTCTCATAATAGGATTTCAAATTTATCATCTTGCTTTCCATTCAATTTCTTATAAACATAGTAAATCATTCCTACAAATGACTATCATCAGTCTAACTATAAATTTGCATTATGTTATCTGTTCAAAACAATTATTGAATCATAATTTAGGGAATACCTCATGTATGACCTTTCATTCACCAGTCTTTGTGAAGTCTCTTGTACCTGCATGCACCCGCATGCTTTACTTTACAATCTCTTGCCAAAATTTATCATAATACTTGGTTTATAATAAGGAAAAGAATAAATATATCAAGTTCCTATCTTGACCTATATATAAACATCTTGTGGTAACCAAATAATTACTTCTTTTGCAATGAACCTAGGTATGACTAGGTTTGTATGTATCCTTGATAATTTTTATACTATCAACACTAAAAGTTCAGATAGTTTTAAATATTTGTTTTCCTACGAAAGAAAAACATTTTTGACAATGTATCATTATCACATATTTCAGATTTGAATCTTATTTGCATGTTTTTCTGGTACTTTAAGATCTACGATGCATCACATGTGACAACCTATGTAGTGACAATTATCTCAAACATTGTTTTTAAATACTAGTGACCAATGCACCTATAATGCAATCAACTAGTCATGCTAAATTTTGGAACCCTTTTCATGCCATTAATATTCATGAACAAATACTTCTCATAATCAACTGATGTCATGCCTTCTCAGCATAGTTGTTCACACCATACTAGTTTGTAGACGCATTCTATCATTTTTGCATAGTTCTGTGATACTCACGCTGAGGCTTTCTTTGAAGTTTGTCCCCTAATCTCTGTACATAATAAAACTACTACTTCTATGCATACCTCATGACTCTCTGGTCATATAGGAGGTAAGCATACCAATATTTTATCCCTATTTTTAATTTTACTGAAGACTCAAATCTCATCATTTTACTTGGAACCGAATTCCATCATAGCTCATAGGGTTTTTAAGGCAATTTTTCTTCCCAGTTAAATTTTGCAGTAATGCTTCATTTACTTTATGTTGTTCCCATCTCTCATTTAAGTTATCATCTTTGAAGCTACAGAATTATTCCTATAGGATCTGTATTGTTTTTAGTAAGTCAGAAGTTTTAACTACTTCGAGATATCATTCAGTTCTTTTATCAGTTCTTGTTCTTTGAGGTATTGAATTTATTTTCCCATTCTGACTATCCTCTCTTGCAGCATTCATGTTGTTTGTCTTGTCCTGGAAAAAAAAAATCAATGTGCAAGTAAACAACTTTTTAGTAGTTTATTAGTTTTGCAGCGGTAGTGTGGACTCATAGGCCTCGAGTTTTCCAATCTGGGCTTCGATACAACTTGTAATGTCCCTCAAATCTTGAATTAAAAAAAAAAAAACTATGTGGGGTTTATTGATAGGCAAGACCTAAGATTTACTTAAAAATATCTTCAGCATTGTATTTAAATACTAGAAATAATATGAAACCTGAAAGCTTCCTATAATGTTTATGTCGATTGGTTTCATGATGTCGGTCTAGCATGATTTAGCTTCATCTGTATCATTCAATGCCCCTATTGTTTATTCTATAGTATCGTGTGCTTCTTACATTGTTTTATGTTGGTTTTCGATCTTGTTTCATACTTAAACCCTATGATTGTGCTAATGCATTATGATGACTATACTATCACTGGCGACGTGAACTAGGCCTGTAATTCCTTGTTGGTAAGAAGGGTTTCATGGCCTCAGGCCTTACTTAGCTTACTCATAAGATAATACATATGTAATACTTTTGTTATAGGTGCCTAATGGGAATACCTAAGATAGCACTTCAAAATATAGAGTGTGAATGCCTAGCAAGGAAAGGGATAAGGTGCAATACTATGCCTAAAACCTAAACCTTTCCCATAAGTGCTTAAGTTTATAAACAAGAGGAACTCCACTATAGGGGTGTGGGTGATAATAAAAAAGGGAGTGGGGGTAGATGTGTTTTTAATGCAGGCCATGTGATGGCCTCATGGTGGAATTCCATGCTGGCAGTTTGGGTAAATGTCAAATTACCCTACCCTTCTTACATTTCTTGTGTTATTGTGTTTCTAGGTGTTTGGAAGAGAGTGAAGATCTCCCTGCGAATTTAGTCATGTTGGGAGCGGTATGCACATGACCAGAGTGTGGCTATTGGTCTGCGCATACCCTCTGCAGAAGGGAGCAGTGTGGGAAAGCTACAAAAGCGTGAAGGTAAGCTCTGCTTGTTCATGGTTTGGGTCTTGTAAACTATTCATATCATAGCAGCTTGTTGGATGTTTGACTAACTCCATTTCTGGTTCGCTTGGTGCCAGGCTCAATCGTGTTAGCTACTGGGTGACTTCATGTTGGAAGTTTGGAGTGTTGGGGAGAGTGGAATATTCGGGATGTGACTGGCATTGGTAAGACCTGGACCCTCTGGAACACCTTTGCCATGAGATGTGTAATACCTACAGTGTGTGGATTTTAAATGCTGGGCAGAGTTTCAATGGTTGCGTTGTGGAGTGACAAGGAGTTTCAGCCAACCTCTTTTTATTTATTTTGTTGAGTTGGTTGCAATTACACCAGTGTTGGTATTTGGGGGATATGGTTGTCATTTTCATGCCTCAAGGCATAGTTATGAAAACCGTGTGTATGTGTTTAAGCTTGTTGGAAGCATATATTTCTGGGTTCTTTAAGTTTGTAAGCCTGCTCATGTGTTTTCAAAGTTTGTGTAACATATTTATAATTGATGGCTCTCGGGCCCTATCAGTGATATCAAATTTAATATCTAATGTAATTGTCATTCTATCACATTATCTTGCATCTAGGGTTTACTGATATGTTACCTATGGTTTTGTTGTCTTCTTTTTTTGTTACCGACTAAGGACTTGACTGTAACGTTCCTCCCATCCAATTGACCTTTGTCTGACATATGTTTTCCGACTGAGAGACCACCCCCGAGATGGGCACGAATCCACTAGGGAAAAAAGTAATACTCCTTGATCTTTCTCTAATAAACCTTCTTCATTTCCCATGAATTCTTCGCTTCCGAAGATCATTCCCTTTTACGAACACCATAGTGTCCTTTTTATAGCCAATTTTAGGTTTGGAATACCCAGATAAGTTCTTGTTTGAACTTAACTTATTAAATTTATTTAACTGATCGACTTACTCAGTTAATCTTTGCTTAATAAGTTAATTTCTCTTTAACTTAGCTAACTTTAACTTAGTTAGCTAACTTTAACTGATGACTTTACCTATTCAACCTTTAATTAATCAGTTTAATTGATATTAAACTTAGCTAACTTTAAGTTAGTTAGGTACCTTAACTGATTGACTTATATATTCAATCTTTAAGTAATTATTTAACTGATATTTAACTTAGCTAACTTTAACTTAGTTTAGCTAATCTTAACTGATTTATTTACTTAGTTAATCTTTAATTAATTAGTTAACTGATATTTAACTTAGTTAACTTTAACTTAGTTTAGCTAATCTTAACTGATTGACTTACTTAGTTAATATTTAATTAATCAGTTAATTGATATTAATAGATGAGAGTTATTTCATGCATACTCATGCATTAGTCACTAGTTAATCCTTTCTTCTTTTGTAGATAATCCTTTACTTTTAATCAAGGGCAATCCGTGCTTCTTCAATCTTACCTACTTTATTTATCTTATTTGTATTAACATTTAAATACTTATTTACAAATAACAATATGTTTTCTCAGAAATAATAAATCATTTTATCTTTTATTCTTAATTTATAACCAGGAAAATATTAATCATTTTCCACTTAGGAACTTTAACAAAATCTTTTGTCGAGGCCAAGGCACTAATGTTGTTTAGGTTAACTTCTTATTTTTACTTAATGGTACTCAATATGGGTTAGCTCCATGCTAACAATTAGGTCAAGGTAGATTATTACTACCTTCCCACTCTCCCCCTGGCGGATTCCGTGCCCCAATCGTTTCGTTGCATCAATCCTTTCAGTCTCCTAAGTCTACAAATTCACTTTACACTTAGAAAAACGTAATCATACTTACAAAATCTTACTTGTAGAGCTCTTTTCATGAGCTCTTTTTCATTGGTGGGTACACAGTTGTACTTTCTGTTGCAAAACCCTAAGGGAGAAATTGGGAGATTACACACAATAATTATATTATAAGGATAGGACAAATGTAATGTTATGAATCACCCATATTCTTTTCCTAGTATGCTAATAGATGGACATAATATTAGAGAATTCTATCAATTTAGTCTTTCATTTGTGGATTTATAAGTTTAAAATTTTACCATAACTTGTTTATCTAATAGTGTTAAATCTTCTAAAATTGAGTTGTGTTAAATTTTGAAAACTTTCCCAATCTTTCGATTGGACACTTTCCTAGATTCCCTTGATGATGGGTGGAGTATACACTCGAAACATTCAGAAACGTTGAAAAATTTAACAAAACTCAATTCCAAAAACTTTTAACATTATTATAGCTAAATATGAAAACCCTTATTCTTGAATTGTTTAGCTGAATTATTCAAAGTACTTAGATACTCAATAGTTATATATGATATTTTTACAAAGAAAATGAAATCAAACCACCTAGTGTTTGATGTGCTCTTACAAATTGAATCATATAAAAAATAATTGGTTCTTATACAAGACTCTTTTCTTTTTCCTTCCATCATTGTTGAATATATATATATAGATAGATATCATGATTATTGATAATATATGGATGTTATTTATAAAATATATATCCCCAAGGGGTACTTGAGTTGGTTGGAGCTTCCGAGTCCAAGACCGAAGTAGTCGAGGTTTGTGGTTCAAGTACGTGGTTCCTTTGAGGCCAGGCTCCCGAACCTAGAGTCAACATGGTGAGACCCCTTTAGTTGACCCCCCTGAAAATTATTACCGTGGATTAACGAGCCCTCAATCTTCTGGGACTATGAACTACATAAAAAAAAAGTTATATATATATATATATATAGATAGATAGATAGATAGATAAGTTCCTTTGATGTTATATAGTTAAGTTCCCTACCAAAATATCGCATACATAGATGAATATATGAAATATTACCAATTATGTTAAAACTAAAAGATATGTTTTCACTTCCAAATATTAATGACACTTATTGGCAATTCTGGACAAGAACCCCTGCCAAAATATTTGATTGAGGAGGTCCTTGATTTCAAAATATTTGTGGAGACATATTTATTGAAATAAGAACTAAAAGAAAATGGCTATCCGTAGGATGTGAGTATTTTAAATTCTAACTTCTTGACACTACACCAAAACATGCCCTTAGTCCTAAATTTAAGTGTTATTTATTTCAATTTGGAATGATTTCCTTATGCCAAATTCATCATTAGATAAAATTTCAAAATAAAATTGGGTTTAAATTCTCTTTAAGTATCAACTTTACCTTCATTTTTAGCAATAACTTTAGCTTCTTTTTTAGCATCAACTTTAGCTTCATTTTTAGTGCTGATTTTAGATTATTTTTTAGTGCTAGCTTTATATCCATTTTAGCGCCAACTATTATGTATATAAAATAGAAATGAAATGAAAAAAGAACTAAAAATGGTAAAATATTAATGATATTTTAACCTATATCACTTTCCAAAAGAAAAAAACTCTACTTGAGCTATGCTCCCATAAAAATATACTATTAAAGGTATAAGATGAAATGAAACTAGACTAACATAGTGCAAATTACAATTTACAAAAACAAAAATGAAAAACGGGTTAAAATATCAAAATAGAAATTGAAAATGGTAAGAGAATGTTGAGATTCGAACCCATATCACTTGCCAAAAAAGAAAGAACACTATTTGAAATATATTCCCACAAAAATCTACTAATGAAAATGTAGATATGAATTGAAACTAGCGTAACCTATGCATGCAAACAAGTGAATAATGTAAATCTTAGATAAATATGAACATTTGATACAAATAAAAAGATCAGTAATAAGAGATATATGGGTGTCATGATTTGAATCCATATCTCCTTAAAGGAATGCAATAGCCTTTCATAAGACACATCCATGAACTAGATCGGTGCATTAAAAAAAACCAACATGTCATTTTCTCTTCTTTATCCATTAAAACTGCAACAACAAAACAACAATAAACATTAAAAAATCATTAAAGGAAAACAAATTAAAGGATGAAGGAAGGAGAAGAAGGTAAAGGGAATACATTTCCTTCCTTATGTATGTTCCTCAATCAAATCTTAGCCTTCATGAATGAAACCCTAAACTTGCAACAAAAAAAGAACAATAAACATTAGGAAATCAATAAAGTAAAAGTACAATAAAAGAGGAAGGAAGGAAGGAAGGAAGGAGGAGAAGGAAAGAGAGAATTCATTACCTTAATCATGGAGGTTATTCCACGAATCCTTAGCCTCTATGCATGAAACCCGAAACCTACAACAAAAAAGCATAATAAAAATTAGCAAATGATTAATAAAGGAAAATCAAAATAAAAAAGGAAGCAAGGAAGGAGAAGGGAATAGAGAATCCATTACCTTCCTCATCGAGGTTCTTCCATGAAACTAAAAACAAAGCCACCGTGAGGATGAAACCTTAAGGGAGAGAGAATAATGGAGGAGAAGAGAAAAGAGAAAGATAGGAAATGAGAAAATAATGAAAGAGTAAGTATTGCGTGACTTTGATGACGGAAAATAAGATATTTAATTAAAATAATAAAAATTCCCTCGCAATCATAAGGATTGAGACAAATGTATTGTTATTAGACTCTAATATTTATTAAGTTTCATTTTAATCCCCGGACAAGGTGACTGGGAACGAAATTATGGGTCATAAAGGCAAGCACAATGGACGTCCCTCCCAAGGACAATCAACGACATGCAACGTCATGCTAATGTCCCACTAAAACCATGCATTTATCCACCTATGAGGTTGAAGGGATGGCACTACCACCCTGCATTAATTCCGACTTGATTATGGCGAGCAACTCAAGGGAGAGGGTTATTATGTTGAGGAAGGTGGTCGATGGTTTCATTCCCATTTGTTCCTTCCAGATTTTGTGCAGAACAGAAGCTTCTGCCTTAACTTTGAACTTTGAGCGAAATGTTAGCATGTAGCATAGTGCTTCCCCTGCCATGCTTCGTGAACGACATAAAGGAATCATTCGAAGCGGGCATGGAAAGAGGGAGAAGTATCAAGATAACCGCAACAGTGGTGTTGTTCGACATCTGGAGGCAATGACTAATACATTGTTGGGTATTAGAAATGACATTTGTGATGCGGAGGAAGATGCTTCGAGCCTCTTTCAAGACCTGATTCATCGGGTGCAGGATCTTATCAACTAGTGTGCAGATATCGCAAACTTATTTGGTATCCCTTCACTACTACTAGCCTACCTTGATGCCGATAGGACTGTTTGTTTGCGACATGCGGATGATGCTCCAGTATTCCACCTATCGTTGCTGCAATCGATACTTCCCATGGCACCGAGGTTAAAATTGATGGCATGGAGGTTAAAATTGAGGAGAAGTCAGAGGTAGCTGAGCATCCAAACGAGCCTGAAAATTAGGAGTCCAAGCTAAGCTCCATGATGCACCTGCAACAATTAATTAATAAGAATATGCGAAATAGCAGAAATGACAGAACTCAGAATCACTTTTATATTGATCACATGCCACTTCGAGGGGGAAACCTCCTATGAGAAAGCTCAATACAAATAACTTCACAGTGCCTTCATAGGTCTCAACACAAACTTATATACTAAGTCTAGGCGCCAATACTATGGGTCAAAACCATGGGCCACTACAAACTATGGATCCACAATACTGCGGGCGACTTACAAAGCATATGCGCCAACAACAATAACATAAACTATTGATCAACGAATACTATGGGACGACTTACAAAGCATATGCGTCCAACAACAATATACTAACAAAGTAAAGACATGGGTTCCTAACATCCCCTCCTCCTTAAAAAAAAGCTTTGTCCTTAAAGCTTTAGATGTGGAAATTGTTGTTGAATCTGAAGGAGTGGTTCCCATGTAGCATCCTCTGGTTGCATGCCGTGCCATTGAATTAAGACCTTTGTGATAGAGCGAGAGTGAAGCTGACGAGTGCGCCGATTGAGGATGGCCTCCGGCTCCAAAAGGATGGATCCTTCATTATCCAGTTCGGGTAAAATTGTTTGTCCACTGATGTTGGTGCCAAGAACTTTCTTTAGACAAGAGACATGAAAGACTGGATGAATGCGGGAAGAAGGAGGAAGTTCCAATTTATAAGCAACGGACCCAATCTTCTGAAGAATCCGATATGGCCCATAGAACTTTGGAGTGAGCTTATGATGCCCTTTGAGTTTCAGGGAGGATTGCTCGTATGCCTGGAGACAAAGAAAAACCATATCGCCGACTTGAAAAGTGCGCTCAGAACGGTGCTGATCAGCTTGTTGCTTCATGCGATTTCTTTCCATGTGAAGATTGTCCCGCAAAATGCGAAGAATCTGAACGTGGTTTCAAAGGACTGTGTCAACTTCCTGAACTGGTGAACTGGTGGGGGTGTATGGAAGAAGAACTGGAGGTGCCTAACCATAGACTGCTTCATATGGGGTCATTTTAGAGGCAGTGTGGTAAGAGGTATTGTACCACCATTCAGTGAGAGGGAGCCACTTTTCCCACTGATGTTGTTGTTCAGAGGTGAAGCAATGAAGATAAGTTTCCAAGCATTTATTGATAATTTCAGTTTGGCCATCTATTTGTGGGTGATACCCTGAAATCATCTTCAGTTTGGTGCCAGTGTGGCAAAATAGTTCTATCCAAAAATGATTGGTGAAAGTCGCATCACGATCTGAGACAATGGAAGAAGGGATGCCATGAAGACGAAAGATCTAGTCCAGGAAAATTTGAGCGACTGAGGAGGATGTATAGGGATGGCTGAGAGCACAAAAATTACTATATTTGGAGAGGCGATCAACCACAACGAGAATCACTGTCTTCCCGCCAAATTTAAGGATCCCTTCAATGAAATCCATAGAAATATCTGTCCAAATCCGTGTAGGTATGGGAAAGGGTTTGAGTAATCCTGGAAGGAGTGTTGTTTCACCCTTATTGCATTGGCAGGTATCACATTCGGCAACCATTTGTTGAATTGTCCTTTTCATGCCCTACCAAAAGAAGTTACGCCGTGCCCGTTCATACGTTTTGAGGAACCCAGAGTGCCCTGCCGATGGAGAAGCATGGAGTTCATAGAAGACAGCCTATTGAAGATCTGTGCTCTGGGGAAGCACCAGACGACCCTTGTATCTCAGAGAAGCACCATCCCAAGAGTAATGTGGTACAACAGAATTGTTGTTGGTCAAGCGTTGGATGATTTGAGATAAGGAAGAGTCATTGACATAAACCTGTTGAACAGATTGCAACCAATTTGGAACATGCATAGAAATAGCTGAAAGAGAACCTTGGGCATCAAATGTGCGAGAAAGAGCATCTGCCACAATATTATCTTTACCCTTCTTGTAAGTGATCTCATAGTCATAACCCATGAGTTTTCTAACCCATTTATATTGTGCCGGGGAGGAGACATGTTTTTCCAAGAAATATTTCAGACTCTGGTGATTAGTCTTGATGCAGAAATGATTCCCTAATAGGTATGGGCGCCACTTCTATACTGCATGCAAAATAGCCATCATTTTCTTCTCATAAGTAGAGGCAGCTAAATTCTTACCTGAAAGGGCTTTGCTGGTGAACACAATGGGGTGTTCATCTTGAAGGAGAACAACACCAAGTCCATTGCCGCAAGCATCACTCTCAATAGTGAAGGGCTTGGAAAAATCGGGCATAGCTAGAACAGGTGTAGTACACATAGCTTGTTTTAGTTTGTCAAATGCACACTGAGCATCATGTGTCCATGTAAAAGCATCCTTTTTCAATAGAGCAGTTAATGGAGCTGCAATCTTCCCATAATCCTTGACAAACTTGCGGTAGTAGCTAGTCAACCCCAAAAAACCATGAAGGCTCTTGAGTGTCTGAGGATGCGACCAATTGTTCATGGCATCGATTTTGGCAGGATCCACACAAACCCCTTGTACTGAGATAATGTGCCCGAGATACTCAACTTCCTTCTGTCCAAAAACACATTTAGACTGCTTGGCATGGAGATGATGGTCAGAGAAAAGTTGCATGACAAGATCCAGATGTTGGAGATGTTCATCCCATGTTTTACTGTAGATGAGGATATCATCAAAGAATACCAGAATGAATTTCCGCAAGTAGGGTCGAAATATTTTATTCATTAAGGCTTGGAATGTGGAAGGAGCACTAGTGAGGCCAAAGGGCATGACCAAAAACTCATAATGGCCATCATGTGTGCGGAAAGCTGTTTTAGGGATATCATCGTCATGAACCCGAATTTGATGATACCCAGAACGAAGATCCAACTTGGAGAAAAAGTGAGCCCCATGAAGCTCATCAACAACAAAAATTGGAAACTTATCCTTGATGGTGAGGTGATTAAGTGCTCGGAAGTCAATGCAGAGGCGCCATGACCCATCTTTTTTGCAGACAAGAATAACTGGAGAAGAAAAGGAACTAGTGCTTGGGCGAATAATACCTTGCTTCAATAAGTCCCGAACGAGCATTTCAATCTCTGTTTTTTGGTGAAATGGGTAGCGATAGGGCCTGATGTTGGGAGGAACACTTCCAGGAAGGAGCTGAATACAATGGTCTTCTGACCTGGAAGGTGGCAATCCGACTGGTTCAGCAAAGACACCTATATATCGATCCAGAATTTGTTGTAGATCCAAAGGAGTAGTGGAGACCACTGATGGTTGCATCTGAATGGAATGGAGCTGAGCGATGACACCATGTGAATTTTTCTTGAGGAGTTTTTCCATGCGATGTGAATTGATGATGCTGAGAGAACCTAGTTGTAATCCTGTCAATGTGTGTTTTTGTCCATTGAGGGAAAACTGCATCCAAAGTTCAGCAAAATCCTATAAGATAGGGCCAAGTGTGCGTAGCCATTGAGTGCCCAAAATCACATCACATCCGCTTAAGATCAAGGAAAACATGTCAGAGCGCAAGGTATAATCTCCCATAGAGATACGCACATTTCGACACTTCCCTTTGCAAGGTAAGGTGCCCCCATTGGCAACCATGACTTCAAAGTTGGAGCAAGGATGGATAAAACAATCAACTTGTTTGGTGATCCGAGGGTCAATGAAATTATGAGTGCTGCCAGAATCAATGAGTATTGTAAGAGGAAGCTTCTTGAAGTAACCCCTGACCCGCATTGTTTGGGGGGTGGTGATTCCAGCTAAAGCATGGAGAGATATCTTTGGCTGGTCATCCTGAGATGGAGGGTCAATAGGCAGTTCCTGAATGTCGACCGGAGCATCTAGTGTTTCTGGATCTTTGTCACCAATTTCAGAGGCAGGCGGAGAATCCACATCCAAGAGATAGAGCTTTTGCTGAACACATCTATGTCCCCGAGTGAATTTCTCATCACAATTATAGCAAAGCCCCTGTTCTCTGCGTGCTTGCATCTCTGTTTCAGACAAATGCTTGATAGGAGTTGGTCGAGGAGCCTGCGGTATAGGTGGTCATTGAGAACCCATATTTTGGAAGGGAACAAAAGTGGGCTTGGAGCGTTGTTGGCCTGCAATCTTGTCTTCTTCCAACTTAGCCAACCCTAGGGCTTCCATCATTGTGTTGGGACAGAACATTTTGACCTCAGAGCGGATGGCATCCTTTAGACCACTGATAAAACAACTCCGGTAAAAGTCATCAGACAATCCTTCGGTGTGGTTGGCTAGTTTCTCAAATTCGGTTTGATACTCTCTTACAGTACCAATTTGGAAAAGTTTAGTGAGGGCTCCTATGAAGTCATCAAAAGCACTAGGACCAAATCATTGCAAAAGGAGGTGGCAAAAGTCTGGCCATTTTGGCTCTTCATGAGCCTTGATGTACCAACAGTACCATTGAAGATCTTCTTGTTCCAAATGAAAGGATGCCAGCGGAACTTTGTTGACATCAAAAGTATTATGCAGATTGAAATACTATTCTGCACGATAGATCCATCCAGTTGGATCGGTACCATTGAAGCGAGGAAAATCAAGCTTTGGACCACGGAAATTGCTGGAAGAAGAGAACCCATTGTCTGATGAAGACCTGAACTGCCATTTGTTGTTCATAGCTGAATGTTCAAGATGGAGGACGAGAAATTTTTCATCCAGATCCTGGAGTTTGGCTTGGATGGCTGCAAGTGCGTCTTCCATGGTTTTTGCTCCTACATGGGTGACAACCATTAGCAGGAGTTTTTCTTTTTGGTTGACTGGGTAGGAAAACAAAAACAAAAACTGCTTTAGTAAAGGAAAATCCGGACTTGGGAGAAAATCTGAAGGGTAATTGGGGTTTGACTAGGTTTTGGACACTGTCAAATAGATAGGGAAGCAAAAATGAGGATTTCAGAAGCGGGGTGAAAGAATGGGAAAATTTGGCAGAGGGGAACAAAGAAGCAGAATTCAGAAAGGAACTCTGTGGTAAAATTTGAAGGTGATTGGGTGAAATCTGAGGAAGTTATGGAAAACCCTAAAAATAGACAAATGTGGGATTTTGGGCTTTGGGAAGGGGAATTGGGCATAGGGTCCTCAGGAATGAAATATGCAGAATGGGATGATAGGGGTTCCCCAAAAATTTCAAGGGAAACAGAGTGAAAACAAGGGAGATATGGAAAAAAACTGAATTTTATAGGGAAACAGAGTGAAAACAAGGGAGATATGGAGAAAAAACTGATTTTTTTTTTCCAGACTAGAGCGGCTACGACTCGGAAGGAATATGAAACGGCACTGAATGGATTGAAAACGACTAGATCTGGAACGGCTTGCAGAATGGATCTGAGCGGCTGGATCTGAAATGACGTAGCAGTGATTGACAATAGTTCAGCTGAAAATAGATATGGACCCCAGGTATGTGCATCTTCGTAACAGTTCAAGGGTTTCACTCGGCCACCAGTGCTGTATGACGGCTTGTGTATTGGGGCAGTACCCCTCACTCCACGGCTCAGGTAAAACTGATAACCGCTTTGCCACAAACGACAGCTCTTGGTTTACCTCACGGGTGGGAACTAGTCAATCAGGTAGGGGTCGTTGCCCTTTTCGCTGGTAGGTCCTCTCAATGGGCTAGCTACTTCGGGGTTCCTGTGGTACTCCTCACAATGAGTTTTAGGGATTATGCCCAAGTACTTCTGACAGTTAAACGGATAGGGATTATTACCAAATCCGAACCTGCAACAGATGCGAAAAAAAAATTTGGCAGAAATTTCACCCAGCGAGCCCAAGAAAGTGCTCTGATACCAGATGTGATGCACCTGCAACAATTAATTAATAAGAATATGCGAAATAGCAGAAATGACAGAACTCAGAATCACTTTTATATTCATCACAGGCCACTTCGAGGGGGCAACCTCCTATGAGCAAGCTCAATACAAATAACTTCACGGTGCCTGCATAGGTCTCAACACACACTTATATACTAAGTCTAGGCGCCAATACTATGGGTCAAAACCATGGGCCACTACAAACTATGGATCCACAATACTACGAGCAACTTACAAAGCATATGCGCCAACAACAATAACATAAACTATTGATCAACAAATACTACAGGACGACTTACAAAGCATATGCGTCCAAGAACAATATACTAACAAAGTAAAGACATGGGTTCCTAACAAGCTCCAGTGGTCTCAAGTGGGATCTGACAAGTAGCACCATGGACAACCTGACACCACCAAAGACTAAACGTAGTATGGAAATGGGATCTCTGAACTAGTCATCGAGTTCTTCCAGTTCTCTCCTTTGGTTTTCATGGACCAGTATCTTTTGTTAACGATTCTCAATATTGCATGTCCTTTTTTTTCTTTACAGTCAAGCATAACCCCTAGGCTAGACTTGTAGGTTTTTATTTTCATAGACTTAGTCTCAGACAACTTTCTTATGACTTTCAGTCTCCTTCCTGAGTTGTTTTATCCTTGTGGGAGGGTCATTTTTTTTCTTTGGTTAGTCTCTAACTGGCATACCTATGGTTTCCAGACTCTCTTTCCCGAGTTGTTTTCTCCTTAGGGAGGCTCAGTTGTTGTATACTTATATTTTATCTATAATCTTCTAACTTACAAAAAAAAAAGTTTATTTTTGAAAATCCTCCCCACTTCTATTTGGTTACTCAAGAAACTTGATGCTAAATTCGACATTTAAAAGAAAGCTAAAGTTGGTGCTAAAAAGGAAGCTAATGCATGTACTAAAAGGGAAGCTAAGCTTGATTCTAAAAAGGAATAAAAAATAAATGCTAGAAGCTAAAACTAACTCTAAAAATAAAGAAACTTTCAATGCTAAGAAATAAGTTATTCTTGATGTTAAAGTTAGCCCAATTGAGGGATTCTATATGGAGTAGGTTAGCACTTTTTTTAATGTGTTTTCAATCATCACTTGATATTTTGTAAAGTAATTTTAAAGTATTTGTGTTTGACTTAAACTATTATTTCAATGTATAGTTATTTAGAGCTGAGACTTCATCATGGGAGAATGTAGGATCTCCCAACTTGGAGGCAGCAATGGCAGCTGCAGCTGAAATTGTGGCACCTCACGCAGAGGTATTTTCAGTACTTGACACAATATTGTTATTACTTATGTCATTTCTATTATTTATGTTTTTATATTTATGACATACAAAATGATAGTTCGTACAATATTTTTGAATTTTTTGATTGCCTAAATAATTACTTGTTTAATATGTTCATAACGTGCATGCATTTTGGTGTCCACAGGTATTCCCGGACTATGTTGATTAGCCATATCCACTAGGTATCGGTAGATAACCATATACACAGGTACAATGTGTACTTAAAAGCACACTTTTAATTTGAATTGTTACGACTTACTATGGTTTAATTTGATTTTTGTTTTCTAAACTATGATATTACAAATGTGTATGCAAGGACCACCAACAGCTGCAGGTGGCACAGTTCCCCATCCCCTGTTTAGTCCCATGTTTCCACCCTCTGCCATGAGTCTCCCCCCTCGCTTCCATCTAGACCCCTCCCTCCATCCACCCCCTCCCTTCCATCCAACCTCCCCTCTCCGTCCATACTCCCCCCTCCGCCCATCCTCCCCCTCCATCCATCCTGCCCCATTCTTCCACACCCCCCCCGTCTATACATCCTCCCCCATTCATCCATGCCCCCTGTCTATCCATCCCCCCCCCATTCATCCATGCACCCCCTTCCATCCATCTTACGCCTTTCGTCCACAACCTCCCTTCTATCCATCCTCTTCCCTCTATCTAGGACCACCCTCCCATTCACTATCCCTCCACATTTTCCCTAGACCTTTTGGGTTGATACCCCCTATCGTACACTTGGAAGGGGTTCATCATCCACGACTTAAGGGGTTCATCATCCACGACTTCCTCCTCCACCCCATGTCACCATATCTTCTCCAGTTCCCGCCACTATTTTGGAAACTACTCATCTAGTATCTGCCCATGTATCTACAGTGGTTGCACCATAGTTATTGCAACTACATCTGCAGCCCCCCCCATGACTGCATCAGAGCAGGTTGTCCAGCCAACTGCTCCACCTGCTAGCCCTGAAGCCCAATCATGTCCATTGTCGGAGGTGTTCATGGTGAGAATCAAGTTAATTTATGAAAATATTTTGATGCATTAACGAAATTTAATTTAAACAATTATTATTTTTCAATGAAATGATTGTCGTAAATGTTATAGGTTGGAGATGTTGAGAGGCTCAGAAGATCCAGGACACCTGCCTCACGTCTCCCACTCGCATCAGCAGTGAGTTATTTAATATTTTAATTCTACATTCATTTATAAATGTGGTAAATCTTACAAACGCTTGAAAATGATGGTATCTTATATCATTTGTTTTAGAGCCTGAAGAGATGGTCTACTCCTAGACAAAAGAAGACCCGAGATACCAATAGTTCCAAGAAGAGGAAGATCAATTTTGGAGATGCGCCTAGGAGTGATGGGGGTGGTCACAATGCTTGACACACCATGTTTTGTACACTATCCATGATGTGGCACTTTTGAGCACCAGTTTCCATGTACTTGGTATCTACAGCACGAGTTTCCATGTATTTTTTATCTATGACACGAGTTGCTGGATTTTTTATAGGGAACGAGTTGCCATGTATTTTGGATCTACGACATGAGTTTCCGGATTTTGTATAGGGAACGAGTTACCATCGTATGTACATTGGGAACCATGTTCCACTATTTGATGATAAAATTTATATGTTTGTTTGAGTTCCATATGGTTGTTCGAGTTCCATATGTTTGTTCGAGTTTACATTGGGAACCATGTTCAATGATACTTAGATTAGGATGGTATCATTTATTCCTCCTCCTCCATGACAACACAAAACCGTAGATAATATTGAATCCGTACCAATACCATAATTTAAAGGCAAATGATGATCAACCATTTTGTTACCAACATACAAAAGATGTAGTTGGGCCACTAGGATCCACCCTTTTTGCAGTTTTATCTTAATGGTGGCAAGATGTTCAATGACTAAACCTACAATATGATGGTCCCTCCATTATACATATATACCTGTATTTGAAATGTCTCCACATGATCATAGTCACCTTTGTTGTTACCATAACCCTAATAATCAACTAGCACACATGTTGCAATTATTTCAATTAAGAAGACCACATTTAATTTAGCCATTTTGTTGAACACTTCCTATATAGACACAAAAATTTGGCACTAAGGAAACAAGTTATGTAAATGGTTTCACAAATACCAACCTTGCTCAAAGCTAGTGTTTATAATGGGATTAGTACAATGTTTGTTGTCAGTGAATCATCTAGCATCCAAGACCCTACAACTACCACTATCCTGAAGACCACAATTTGGGTAAAAAAAAATCAAACACTAGTCAAACATTCTCTTTATTTTGTATGTAGCATATTGTTTGAGAAATTTTTCATCAAACTATTATCAAGTACATAGAAGGATATCACCATAGCCCTTAACAAAATTTCCAAATACATTGGTAGTCCCTTGTGATAACATAAACAAGTCTTGATGTCCTATATTTCCTTGTCCTCAACCAAATTCATAGTTGAATCCACCACACCAAGCAACCATTTCAAAGAAGCTTTGTAAAAACCTAGAATACCTTTCTCTTTGCACTTCACACACAATACTCCAATCTAGTGTAAGAAATTTCTTGGGAACATGGAGGTCCTCAATCCTATTACCTCCACATTCTCTATTACAGGTAGAAGGTCTCAAGGTTAAGTTCTCGGGTTTGCTGCCTCTATAATTTACTTAATAGTTGTGGCCCTCACTCGATTTCCATGTAGGGTTATTTATGCCACTCACTTTACTCTAGGTACCATCCTCTGTTAAATTTTCAGAATTTAATTCAATTTGATCTAGGATCTTAACTGAGAGAACAACATGTACAACAAATCTACAACATATCAATCATGGACACAATAATGCAAGCACACAAGAGACAAAGAGTTTACTTGGGGAAAACCATAAAGTTGAAAAACCCCAATAGATTCCTCAGAGATAGATAGAGCAATGATACAACCAGAATATAAGAGATAGTCTTCTCCTAGCAACAGAGCCTCATCCTCCACAAGTGCGCCACTCTCCAAAGTGTGAGTGAGAGAATAGAATGTGTAAAATGAGAGAGACACACTCTCTATTTATGTTTATGTATATGTAACTTTGGAATGTATTTTATATATATTTATTGTACCCTTATTAGAGATGTGTTATTCCTCTATAAGGAAGTGTCGTCATGTGGAAATACAAGTGTCGCAAGTGTGTGTACTTGCCGATGGGTTATTAGACCACCATGTGTGGGGTTGGCCCTGATATATATATATATTATAATGTGGATGTACCTAGCTAGACAAGTCGGCCCCATAAGGTCATTGGGTAAACAAATTAGTATAAATAGAGATTAGGTGATCTCTATTTAGATCATTCGGAAAAGTACATCTCTCTCACTCAGAAAATGGCGTACTAGTGAGGAGGAGGATCATCTGCTACTAGGAGACTATCTCAGTGTATTTTGGTTGTACTTTGGTTGAGCCATTTCTCTCTCTATCTCTGAGGAAGTTGTGGGGTTTTTCACCTTAGGGTTTTCCCCACGGAAACTCTGTGTCTCTTGTCTCTCATGCTTTTGATTCTTGTGATGCTTGTCATGCTTATTGTGATTGTCATGCATTGATATACTGAATATATTATTCTCTCAGTGAAGATCCTAGAGTATTGTAAATTAATGCTCAAAATTTAACATGGTATCAGAGCTAACTTGAGAAAAGACATTTTGCAGTGATGGAAACTTGAGTTTCTTGTTTATTGGGTTTCTCTCCACAAATTTTGGAAAAGAAGTATAGTAGATTGACTCTACTCATCAAGGCGCATATATTTGTCCAATCAGAATTCAATTCTGAGCATTTTTAGATTTGGCCCTATAAATTAGGGTTTCCACAAAAATAGGAATTTTTGAAATCTGAAGACATAGATAGAAGCTCCTTGCAAAAATTGAAGTTTAGAGCTTTGGATCGAAATTTTTGGCTGGGTAGATCTCCAGGAAACTCAAACCCTAATTTAGGGCTCTCCCAAGTGAACCCAAGAGGACAAAAAGGAAAATCTGAAGGGTAAAACTTTGCTGATCTCAAATTCTGATTGCACCAGGATGATTAGCTCATCAAAGTGCATCTTTCTATCCTTTCAGAAAATTGAAATTCACATTTTAAATTTTTAGGGTTTTTTCGACAAACCCTAATCCAGGATTAGATCCAGTTTTCAGCATTTCAAGTGGTAAGACCTAAATCTTTTTCTATTTCCATTTGAAGTACTCTTTAAGATGTCTCACCACACCAAGCTTGAGGATAAGCTTGAAGGGGCTGATAACTTCCGAGCTTGGAAGTATAGGATTGGGTTAATCCTGGAAGAGAATGAGTTGGACTCATATATAAAAGAAGACATCCCTATCCTAGAGGATGAAGAGGCCAAGGTATTTCATAAGAAGAACTTGGTCAAGGCAAAGAGAATCATTGCTGATTCTATCAAAGATCATCTCATACCCCATGTGTCTTCTCTAAAGACACCCAAGGAGATGTTTGACTCCTTGACCAAGCTATTTGAAGGGAAGAACATAAATCGAAAGATGACTCTGCAGAATCAATTGAAAGGGGTCAAGATGTTGAATGGAGAAACCATTCAATCTTACTTCTCCAGGGTCTCTTAGATTAAGGAGCAACTTGAAGCTGTGGATGAAGTAGTGGACAATGGTGAAGTTGTTATGACCACTCTGAATGGACTACCTAGGTCACGGGACTCCTTTATTCAAGGAATCTGTGCAAGAAAGAAATTGATCTCTTTCAGTAAACTATGAGATGAATGCTCTCAAGAAGAAGCTAGACTTGTAGCTCGTGAGGAAAAGATGGGAGGTGAAGATCAATCTCTCGCAACTCACACCAAAAGAAGCAAGCCTAAGAAGGAGCACTCTCGCTACAAAAGATCCTATCAAAAGAATAAGAAGGATCTAAGATGCTTCACATGCAATGAGAATGGTCACTTTGCTTCAGATTGTCCCAAGAACAAAAGGGATAATAACAACAACTATAGCAAGAAGAAGAAGGGCAGCAAAAGAAAGTTCCATGCTCATGTTGCCGAGGATGATGAACCTCTAAAGAAGAAGGCTAGGGCAGAAAGTGATGATGACTCATCAAGTGAAGAGGAGTATGTTCTAATCTATGCTCTCACAGGTATTATCTCCCATGGTTGTAATGATTGGTTGATTGATAGTGGGGCTTCCAAACATATGACTGGGTTTAAGGAATATTTTGTGAATCTATCTGAACATGAATCACCCCATAAGGTGAAACTTGGGGATGATTATCAATACCCAATCAAAGGAAGTGGTGAAGCCTCCTACAACCTAGATTCTGGAAAATCTTTCAAGATGAAAGAAGTCCTTTATGTACCTGGGCTCAAGAAGAACTTACTCTCCATCTCTGCATTGGGTGAAAAAGGTATGAGGGTTGCATTTGTGGATGGACAAGTCCTAATGTGGCCAAAGGGAAAGAACATAGATGATGCAGTAGTGATTGGAGAGCAAGAGGGAGGTTTGTAAATTGAAGGGACAACCTGAACATGCCATGGTACATGAATCCATGGAGCCAAGTGAACTTTGGAATAGAAGACTTGCTCACATGCACTATAGGGCACTTCCAATTGCAAGCAAGGTTGTAGAGGGTCTTCCTGAAATCAAGACCAAACATGAAGATGTTTGCAAAGGATGTGCAAAAGGTAAGAACATTAAGAAGGCTTTCCCAAGAAGTGAAAGCAAGGCAAAATACATCCTAGAAATCATCCACTCAGATGTATGCGGTCCTATGTCATCCAATTCTCTGAGTGGGTATGTTTACTATGTCTCATTTATTGATAACTTCTCTAGGAAGACTTGGGTATAATTCTTGAAGAACAAAGATGAGGTGTTTGATAAATTCAAGGAATTCAAAACCTTGATGGAGAATCAAACTGACAAGAAGATCAAAACATTCAGATCCGACAATGGTGGAGAATTCACCTCAGGTGACTTCAAGAAGCTTTGTAGTGATTCAAGGATTAAGAGGGAGTTGACTGCTCCTTATAATCCTCAACAGAATGGAGTTGTAGAAAGGAAGAACAAAACAATCATGGAATCAGCAAGGGCAATGCTGCATGACCAAGATCTACCTATGCATCTATGGGTAGAAACAACTAGAACAGCTGTATATGTGCAGAACAGAACACCCCACAAGATATTGGACAACAAGACACCGGAAGAAGTCTCTTTTGGTAAGAAGCCTGAAGTCAGCCATCTCAGAATATTTGGTTGTCTAGGAAAAGAGGACTAAACTAGATCCTTCAGGAAAGAAGGGTATATTTGTGTGTTACAGTGAAAGATCGAAGGCTTACAGAATATACTTTCCAGGGTTCATGAAGATTGATGTCAGCAAGAATGAATATAAGTTCAAGGACAGGTAATCCAGGAAGCAAAGGTCAAGAGGGAGCACACTCCAGCAGCTCCTGCAATGATGTAGATTTTCAGAGGGAGTTGACCATCTTCCGACATTCCACAACAGAAAGGTGTAGAAGAAGCTACTTCAGAAGCTCCTGCAAGGAAGCAAAGACTCAGAGGGCGTCCACTCAACAAACAAACAAAGATAAGTATTTCAATTATCATTTCTTGCCTATTTTGTTTGTTTAAATAATATTATGCTTATATTCCTAGACTTAGGAGATGTATTGTGCATATTAGAATGATTTCATTAATGAACACAGTATACTACTAATATGCATGTGATGGGTAAGTGGCCTATGGCACTGTACAACATTCCAGTGCTACTTATCTAGAATGAAACCTCTTTGCTGACATGTTGGGAGTAGTGCAAACTCTTAACAATGTTCTGGTAGAGACTAGAAAGCATCTAGAAAGTTGTGGAAGATGGATAAATGTTGTATTGAAGCATTGGCTAAGATAACTGGATGATTGCATGACATATTTCTTTATGTGTAAAGAATTTGTTCTAAAAATTATGAGATGTTTCTAATCATGCAATTCAACTTGTTTTGTAGGAAAGACCTTATATCTTCACCTACAAAAGGACTACAACATTTGTTCCAGCAACAAAGATATCTATTGAAGATATTGAAGATATTGAAGTTCCCAGGATCTGGGATGAAGAAATGGAATGCCATGATCCGTTGATCATGAAGAAGATGTTTGGGATGCAGTCCCAAGACTTGACAGGGAGTCACATGTGTGCAGATTGAAGAAAGCCTTGTATGGCTTGTAGCAAGCTCCCAGAACTTGGTGTGATACAAAGAGGAAGCTTGCTGCCGAATTCGATATGAAGAACTTTGGGAATGATGCATTATCTCCTAGGTGTTAAGTCAGTATTTTGTTTCTTCAAATTTGGTTTGATTTGCACTTTTGGTTTGATTTGCACTTTATTTTAAGTTATTCATTTTCTTTAACTTGATTTTTTCCTCCTTAGTAAGTTTTCCTTAGGCTTTATATAAGATTTTGGGCTTGCTTTTGAGTTTTTATATTTTAAAGCTTTATATTTGTTGTTGATGAGGGGTTTTAAAAGTTCATTATATCAAATAAGAAGCTCATAAATCTTATTCTAAGTGAGGACATGTACAAGTTTAATCCTGATAACCTCAAGATCCCATGCAAAATGATATAAAGTTGTTTTAAAGCAACAAAACAGTGTTGAAGTTTTTCTTGTAGCGCTGGAGCCGAAATTCATCAAAGAAGTGCTACAAGAATATCGCGTTTTTCCTTTTGTGAGTTATTGAAGTCAAATGCAGACCACGAGCTGATGGAGATGAATTTTTGAAAACCAAAGGATGTTTTTGTTCATAAGATACTCATATACAAAAATCTCTCTCAGTTTTGCAACAGCTTTCAAGGCTTGAAAGATTCAGTTTAATCTTTGCAGCCTATTTTCCAAGGATTTTAAATATTTAATATTTTCCTGTTTTAGTGTTCATTTTACGGGGCTGATTCTGATTGACTGGAGATGAATTTTTAAAAACAAAGATAGGTTTTTGTCCATAACGGACCCATTAACAAAAACCTCTCTCATGTTTTACACAGGTGTTACCAATTGAGAAATATGGAAGCTTCTTTGACACCTATTTTTCCAGAAATTCGCCATATTTGCCGGGAATCCGATTTGCTATTTTTAGTTAATTAGTTGAGCTAGTTAGTTAATGTAACTGCTAGGAAGTTTGAATTTCGACCTAATGAAGGGGAAATAGAACCACTTCTTTGTAATTATAAAAGAGACACAAAGGGACTGAACAAGGGTTCTGATTTTTGGGAGCATCAGGAGGTCAGCAGAATCTATTGTATCTTCAGACTTGTTTGAGAGATAAGTACTGTGACTCTTATGAGCATTAGCTGATAAAATTATAAAATATATGACTTTTCCCCCTCCATTTTGTTTGTGATTGGCTTTGTTATTGAGCTTGTTAGCTTCTTAAATTGTAAATTCATTACTAGTTAATGTGCATTTTCTAGTGATGCTTATCCTTTATGTATGAACCTCAGCACATTCTTTCTGTGGGATTTCATGTGATATGTTGTACATCTTTATCAGTTTTTGTTTATGAATTAGTTTTTACTTTTCTCTTGAATGTATTCCATGACTGTCCTCAAATTTTATAACCATTAAAATCCTACAAAAAACCCTAAACTTTGCTTTATTAATTGAGTTTATTCTTGAGATTGTGTTAGCTTGTGTCCTTAGCCTTAGAAACAATTTCTGGCACAAACACTAGGTATGGAGGTGTGGCAGAATTCAGGTGGGATCTTCCTTGGTCAAGGGAAGTACATAGTAGATATCCTGAAGAGATTCGGGATGATGGATTGCAAGGCCATGGCCACACCTATGGCATCGAATCTGAAGCTTCTATGTGATGCTTCATTTGAGCTGGTTGATGTCTCTATGTATCGTCAAATGATTGGGTCCTTGATGTACCTGACGAACATGAGACTAGATATTTGCTTTGCGGTGAACACATTGAGTCAGTTCCTAACAGATCCGAGGAGTGTTCATCTGATTGTTGTAAAGCATGTTCTGAGGTACCTGAAGGGTACAGTGGATTATGGGCTCAAGTATGAGGCAAATCAAAAGTTTAACCTGTAGGGTTATGTTGATTCATCATATGGATGCTGATTCAATATGGGATTAGGTGTGATCTCTTGGTTTAGCAGGAAGCAGTCCTGCATAGCACTGAGTACAGCTGAGGCAGAGTATGTTGCAGCCTGTTCAGCTAGTTGTGAGGTAGTATGGCTACGGAAGCTACTGTCTAAGTTATTTGATCTTCCGTTGGATGCTACTGGTATCTTTTGTGATAACCAGAGTTGTGTGAAGCTGTCTGAGAACCCAGTGTTTCATGACAGGTCGAAACACATAGAGATCAAATATCACTATATCGGGGATATGGTGCAGAGAGGAGATGTGAAGCTCCTGTATGTTGCGACGGATGAGCGGATTGCAGATGTTCTGACAAAGCCACTAGCCAGGGTGAAGTTCGAGTACTTCAGAGAGAGGCTTGACATTCTTCAGATCGAGGACACTTCGAGGAAGAAGTGATGGACATATTTGCTGAATCCATTCCAAGCATGTTGGAAGGAGGATCCTTCACATGGCTGTGGATGTAAGCGCCGGATGATGAGCATCAGGATGATGTTCTGGTTTCTGCTTTGTATGATCAGTTGGATCATTTTTTTTATGTATGTATGCATCATGTTTGATGTTGGATATGATCAGTTGGATCATTTATATTTATATGTATGTACGCATCATGTTGGATCCTGGATATGATCAGGAGGATCATTTGTATGTATTTTTGTATATGCATCATGTTGGATGCTTGGACCATGTATCTGTATATGTATCAGGTGGATACATTGTATGATTTGGTGGATCATGTATGGTGATATGTATCATGAATTTGTATTTGTATCAGGTGGATACACTGTATGATCAGGTGATCATGTATGATGATATGTATCAGGTAGATACTTGGTATGCATTAGGTAGATGCATTGTATGATTAGGATGATCATGGAAGACGAGCTTCGGGATGTTGCTCCAGATGACATGCAGCAGGATGTTGCAGTGATGATGATCAGGATGATCATGTGTACAATAGGATGATGTATGGTGAGTATCAGGTTGATACTCTATGGCCATGGATCAGGTTGTGCAGATGAGCATATAATTTGGCCCTGGGAGATTTGTAAATAGTCTTTTGAGGTTTTGCCTATGGCATATAATTTGGCCTTGGGATATCTGGCAAATGCTCTTTCGAGGTTTTTCTCTAGGAGGACATATAATTTGGCCCTGGGAGATCTGCATATAGTCTTTCGAGGTTACGCCTATGGCATATAATCTGGCCCTGGGATATTTGGCAGATGCTCTTTCGAGGTTTTGTCCTATGGCATATAATCTGTCCCTGGGAGATCCGATAGGTTGGGCTGTGTGCTCGTAATAAGTCCTGGGATGCTCTTGCGAGGTTTTTCCATGACCACATATAATCTGTCCCTGGGAGATCCTATAGGTAGAGTTGTGTGCTCATAACAGCCTGGGATGCTCTTGCGAGGTTTTGTGGTGACCACATATAATCTATCCCTGGGAGATCCTATAGGTAGAGATGTGTGCTTGTAATAGCCTAGGATGCTCTTGCGAGGTTTTGTGGTGAGGTCACATATAATATGGCCCTGGGAGATCATATAGGTAGAGTCGTGTGCTCGTAACATCCTGGGATGCTCTTTCGAGGTTTTGTGAAGCACATAATAAGTCCTGAGGATTCCACAGTATGTCCAGTGATGAGGAAGACATGCGGGTGGTGGGCCTACATCCAGTATGAAAAAGGACTGGCTCTGTAGAACTTCCTATGATAAGTAGAGTCAGAGATTGGTTGAGATAGCAGCAACAGTGATGATGAAAATGATGATGCATCGATGACGATGATCCTGAGAAGAAGACTTGTCTAGCAGATCTGTGTCGAGAAATACCTTCCTAGTTAAGAGGGAGTGTTGATGTATATGTAACTTTGGAATGTATTTCATCTATGTATTTTATATATATTTATTGTACCTTTATTAGAGATGTGTTATTCCTCTATAAGGAAGTGGTGTCATGTGGATTGAGAAGTGTCGCAAGTGTGTGTACTTGCCGATGGGTTATTAGACCACCATGTGTGGGGTTGGCCTTGATATATATATATTATAATGTGGATGTACCTAGCTAGACAAGTCGGCCCCATAAGGTCACTGGGTAAACAGATTAGTATAAATAGAGATCAGGTGATCTCTATTTAGATCATTCGGAAAAGTACATCTCTCTCACTCAGAAAGTGGCGCACTAGTGAGGAGGAGGATCATCTGCTACTAGGAGACTATCTCAGTGTATTTTGGTTGTACTTTGGTTGAGCCATTGCTCTCTCTATCTCTGAGGAAGTTGTGGGGTTTTTCACCTTAGGGTTTTCCCCATGAAAACTCTGTGTCTCTTATCTCTCATGCTTTTGATTCTTGTGATGCTTGTCATGATTATTGTGATTGTCATGCATTGATATACTGTATATGTTATTCTCTCAGTGAAGATCCTAGAGTATTATGAATTAATGCTCAAAATTTAACAATTTATACACTAACTTGACTTGACCTTTACTCAACTAGTTCGGCCTCAACTTAACCACTTAACATAATGCTGACTGGGCCGACCCCCACTAGGGTGGTCTAATAACCCTTTGACCCACATGGCCGACCCCCAATAGGGTGGTCTAATCACCCTTTGACCCACATGACTTATACAGGGCTGACCCCAACAAGGTGGTCTAATAACCCATCAAGTATAAGTTACAACACTTACAATATAAATGATGACACTTCTGTATAGAGGAATAATAACATCTCTATAGGAATACAATATACATATATGTGAAATACATTCCGAAGTTACATATACATAAACACTCCCTCTTAACTAGGAAGGTATTTCTCGACACAGGTCTTCTAGCACAAGTCTTCTTCTATGGATCATCGTCACTGGATAATCGTCATCGAATCATCATCATCGTCACTGCTGCTGCTATCTCAATCAAACTCTGAATCTACTCGTCATAGGAAGTTCTACAGAGCCAGTCCTTTTTCATACTGGATGTAGGCCCACCACCTGCAGGTCTTCATCATCTGTGCGAACGGTCTGATAGAGGTGGCCTCTCAGGACTAATTTTATGTGCGGATGCAATACCAAAAAGAGTATCCTAGGAACATTTATGTGCCTAAGCACGACCAGCAAGATCTCCCAAGACTGATTACATGCATCTCCTCCACAATACCTTTAAAGAGCATCTCAGGAACATTTAGGTGCCACAACACGATCGGCAAGATCTCTAAAGAGCATCCCAGGACTTATTACGAGCATACAGCTTAACCTCTCGGATCTCCAGGACTGATTACATGTGGATAGACAAAACCTTTAAAGAGAATCCCAGGAACATTTATGTGTCACAGCATGACCGGCAAGATCTCTAAATAGCATCCCAGGACTAATTACGAGCACACAGCTCAACCTCTCGGATCTCCAGGACTGATTACATGTCTCCGTAGTAATACCCCATCCCAGGACTGATTACGAGCACACAGCTCAACCTATCGGATATCTGAGGATTGATTACATACTACATAGCAATGCTAGAAAGAGTACCCCAGGAACATTTATGTGCCGCAACACGATCGACAAGATCTCCCAGGACTGATTACATGTTATTTTCACAACCTGCCACATATCATCTCTGACCTCCAAGTATCAACCTGATACTCATGATTCAACGGATCATCATCGCACGATGCATCATCCTGATTCCCATGATCATACTGATCATCATCACTTGTACCATCCTAGTACATATCATCTGGAGCAACACCTGAAGCTCATCATCATGATCAACCTGATCATACAATGCATCCACCTTATGCACACCAAGTATCTACCTGATACATATCATCATACATGATCCACCTGATCATACAGTGTATCCACCTAATACAAATACAAATACATGATACATATCAACATACATGATCTACCTGATCATACAATGTATCCACCTGATACAGATACATGGTCCAAGCATCCAACATGATGCATATAACAATACATACAAATGATCAAACCGATCATATCCAACATCCAACATGATGCGTACATACATATAAATGATCCAACTGATCATATCCAGCATCAACACGATGTGTACATACATACAAATATAAATGATCCAATTGATCATATCCAGCATCAACATGATGCGTACATACATACAAATATAAATGATCCAACTGATCATATCCAACATCCAACATGATGCATATACAGAGCAGTAACTGGAGCATCGTCCTGATACTCATCATCCATGATCCTCCTTATCATCATAGCATTGTCTTCTTCAGATCATCTCATCGTCCATGAAGTACATCCCAGATGCACATCGTCCAACACTTACACCACCGAAATGGGAGAACACATCTACCACCATTCGGGGAAGGCTCCAGCCCTTACTTTTTCACCATGGGAGAACACATCTACCACCATGTGAAAAATGGCTTCAACCCTTACATCTACACCATGGGAGAACACATCTACCACCATGTGAGAATGGCTCAACAATTACATCAAGACCATGGGAGAACACATCAACCATGTCAGAAAAGCTCATGTGCATCTACATCTTCCGGACTCATCACTTCCCTTTGGAAGGAACCTCGATCTGAAGTGAACCAAGCCTCTCTCTGAAGTACTTAAGATGCACTCTGGCCAATGGCTTGGTCAATACATCTGCAACCTGCTCATCCGTCGCAACATACTCTGCTTCGGCTGTACTCAGTGCTACGCAAAACTGCTTCCTGCTGAACCAAGAGATCACACCTGATCCCATATTGAAGCAGCACCCAGATGTGCTCTTCCTATCTGCAGCACTGCCAGCCCAATCTGAATCAACATAACCCTGCAGGTTAAACTTTTGATTCGCTTCATACTTGAGCCCATAATCCACTGTACCCTTCAGGTACCTCAGAACATGTTTTACAACAACCAGGTGAATACTCCTCGGATCCGTCAGGAACTGGCTCAATGTGTTCACCTCAAAGCAAATATCTGGTCTCGTGTTCGTCAGGTACATCAAGGACCCAATCATCTGACGATACATAGAGACATCAACCGGCTCAGATGAAGCATCACAAAGAAGCTTCAGATTCGATGCCATAGGTGTGTCCATGGCCTTGCAATCCATCATCCCGAACCTCTTCAGGATCTCTACTACATACTTACCTTGTCCAAGGAAGATTCCATCTGCACTCTACAACACCTCCATGCCAAAAACAAATAGTGCATCATCCCCAAGTTCTTCATCTCGAACTTGGCAGCAAGCTTCCGCTGCGTGTTGGCAATCAATCTATCTTCAATATTTTCAATAGATAACTTTGTTGCTAAACAAATGTTGTAGTCCTTCTTTTGTAGGCGATGGTATACAATCTTTCCTACACAACAAGTTAAATTTCATAATTAGAAAAAATCTCATAGTTTTCAGAACAAATTCTTACACATAAAGAAATATGTCATACAGTCATGCAATTATCTTAGCCAATGCTTCAATACAACATTTATCCATATCCCGTAACTTTCTAGATGCCTTCCAATCTCTACCAGAACATTGTTAAGAGTGTGCACAACTCCCAACATGTCAGCAAAGTGGTTTCATTCTAGATAAGTAGCAATGGAATGTTGTACAGTGCCATAGGCCACTTACCCATGCATATTAGTAGTATATTGTTCATCAATGCAACTATTCTAATATGCATAATAAACAACATAATTCTAGGAACATCAGTATATACATTATTGAATAGTATTATTTAAACAATAAAATATGCAAGTAATGACAATTCAAATACTTATCTTTGTTTGTTTGTTGGGTTGACTCCCTCCTATTCTTTGCCTCTTTTATGCAACTCCATTCTTATGTGGATTGTGAGAAGTGGTCAACTCCCTCTGAATATCTGCATCCTTGTAGAAACTACTGAAGTGTGCTCCTTTGCTTTCTTGCAGGAACAACTGGAGTGTGCTCCCTCTTGATATTTGCTTGCTGGACTACCTGTCCTTGAACTTACATCCATCTTTAATCACTATGCATTCTTATTAGTATCATCATTGTGTTATCCTTGAGGTCTCATACATAATCACACATTTATTAGTATAATCTTAATACTATCAAAACAAAATAATCTTAAACATGTATATTCATGATCATTCACAGATAATAAATATTAGTATTCAAGGTTTCAGGGAAGTCTTCTTTTACTCATACATATTCTTATTTGATCATAGGACTCTTCTGGTTAGTTGAATCATCAATCAAGATAAGAGATATAATATGCATAAAACCCGTGATTATTCAAACCTATACCTTCATGATTCTTCTGGTTAGTATATCATCAATTATGGTAAGAAACATAATATGCATACAACCATGATTATTCAAACCTATGACTTCGTGAATAATCATTATCGACAACACAACAGTATAAGATCCTAACACAAGGTAGGATTCTAGCTTGATATAGGAAAAACATACCTCGATTAGCATGCTAGCTAGTTATGTCTAACATACCCGCATAATGTCTTCTGGTTCTCTTCAGTGACTTGTGCTAATAACCTGCATGTCTCATAAGTTATTCATTGTAGGACCAAGTTATACATACCTCGTAAGTAGATATTCTAAGCGATCCATGACAATGGATGAATCTTTGTCCTCATGTCATCATGATCATATGTTCTTGAACCAAAACATGATTTGTCTTTCTTGGAGTACCTTTCATGTTAGCAGACAACATAAACCTCATACAACACCATAATGCATTAGTACAATCATAAGTGTCAACACCCTAATCAATGAATATCTTCTATCGTGCATTCATAATTTTATTAAGGTGATACAACAAGTCTAAAATCAAGATTGTTCTAACTGTAGTAACATGAAGACAAACATATCATAAACGTAATCATGAACAAATCTTGAGAAATACCTGTAAGCCATACCTGTCAATATTGCTTGTAATCTTCTTATGGAAGGCCTTAGCCTCATCTCCCTCTGAGACAAGAACTTCTTCACTTATGCAAGTGACCAATCCATCTTCTTCTAGGATTAACCCAATCCACTTGATTTGCAAGAACTAGATTTGGAGCTGTATTAGGGTTTGTCAAAGAAACCCCAAAAATTCAAACTTTGAATTTCAAACTTCCGAAAGGATATAAATATGCGCCTTGATGAGCCGATCAAGTTGGTATATTCAGAATTTGAAAACTGCAAAGTGTCACCCCTTGAAATTGCCTTTTAGATTTCCGAATTCACTCGGAGGACCCTAAATTAGGGTTTGAGTTTCTGGGAGATTCACCCAACCAAAAGATTTGATTCAAAGCTCTAAGCTTTGATTTTTCTGAGGAGCTTCCAGCCGTGGTCATAGATTTCCAGAATTCCAATTTTTGCAGAAGCCCTAATTTTCCATCTTTCCGATCAAAGTCCCGAACTGGGGTTTGATCAAGCCTGGCCTTCTGCCAAACCAAAAAATATGATCTTGGTCTCTAAATTTCAATTTTGATGAGTAGCATCCAGCCGTGGTCTCTGATTACAAAAAAATCCAACTTTCTCTGAAGCGCTAAATTCCGGAAGCCATGAATGAAGGTGCTAAAAAATAATTCTGTTTTGACAGAAATATATACCTAATTGTTTCTGGTGTAACTCCGAACGTTTTGATCCACAGGGTCTGAAATATTTTCCTGAGATAGCACGACCTGTTATCTTTCCATCCCGATAGGTCTGAACTCAATTGGATTCTCTGAGAGAGAGTTATGCCAAGTGTCGTAACGTGACCTGTTTATGGGATAATACAGGAGATCGAACTTGTACGACGTGCTATGTGTCATTGGTTCAATTTCGGCCTCTGAAACATTTTCCTGAGATATTACATTCCGTGTACTACCTGTCACTTTTTATGAAATTTCATTTAGAGCTTCCTAGCCCAAGTTATGACCTTTTTACCAAGGTCACCTGATTTTGACTCAGATCTGGAAGAGGAAGAAACCCTATATTGTACAGATCATAAATCACAAAATACAATGAATTCAAGGTACACAGGGATTTGATCTTCAACCTGTAAACATTTCAAATCCGAAAACGTTGCCAAAATGGATTTATAGCGAAAGTGCTACGATGACTGGTTTTTGCTATATCAAGCCCTAGCACCGTAAGTGCAACAAGTGTGATACATGCCATATCATGCCTTCTTTCAGGCTAGCTCTGATACCATGTTAAATTTTCAGAATTACTTCAATATGATCTAGGATCTTAACTGAGAGAACAACATGTACAGCAAATCTACAGCATATCAATCATGGACACAATAATGCAAGCACACAAGAGACACAGAGTTTACTTGGGGAAAACCATAAAGGTGAAAAACCCCAATAACTTCCTCAGAGATAGATAGAGCAATGATACAACCAGAATACAAGAGATAGTCTTCTCCTAGCAGCAGAGCCTCCTCCTCCACAAGTGCGCCATTCTCCCAAGTGTGAGTGAGAGAATAGAATGTGTAAAATGAGAGAGACACACTCTCTATTTATACACTAACTTGACTTGACCTTTACTCAGCTAGGTCGGCCTCAACTTAACCACTTAACATAATGCTGACTGGGTCGAACCCCACTAGAGTGGTCTAATAACCCTTTGACCCACATGGCCGACCCCCAATAGGGTGGTCTAATAACCCTTTGACCCACATGACTTATACAGCCTGACCCCAACAAGGTGGTCTAATAACCCATCAAGTATAAGTTACAACACTTACAATATAAATGACGACATTTCCGTATAGAGGAATAATAACATCTCTATAGGAATACAATATACATATATGTGAAATACATTCCGAAGTTACATATACATCAACATCCTCAAATGAAGGGAAGTGCCCAGGGTTTCCCTAGGGATCTATTTTTCTCGGATCTATGGAACCATATGAAAAATCATAAAGGTTTACATTCACAACTTTCACATCTTGTATCTCAAACATGAATTAGCCTCAATTGTAGTAATTTTTTTGTGGTTTTATAAAATTCCCTTAATATAAATGGTTATTTGTTTTGTTGGTCAACTCAACAAGCTATGTAAACTACTTAAATATTCATGCAAATTTGAGGGAAGAGGAGCAAGGTATTTTCATGTTTTGTAATGTTAATAATAAAAGAATAAAAAACAAAATTGAACTTGCATAAGTCCCTTTTAAGCCTTTTAAGTTGAAAGATTAGCATAAATCCATCTCAATCTCAAATATTTTACCGTTGTTAGTATTCTAATAGGTAATTTCTCAAATGCATTTACGTTTTGAATTCAAGATAAATAATAAAAATGTTATTGTGCTTTTGTTTTATGTGGTGTATTTCTTGTTTCAATGGGTTAATGTCAAAGAAAACAATTTAACCAATAGTTAAACATACCTACACGTGGCCAGATTCTACACATCATGAAAAAACATTTCAGCTAGAGAACCATCCTAGGCAAGAAACTCCATATATATCCTTCAATGCTTGAGCGAAATGGAAACACTTACAACTATATCACACTTAATATATTCTTTAGGGTGCATATGGATATCGTACAACACTTCACATTCCCAAATGATGAGTTCACAATCCTACAAATTATGGTTGTCTCCTTCTTAAAAAAATAAAATGAGGAACCCCTTCATTCCTTCTAACCTCATCTAAAGTAGCCTTTACTCTAAAAATAAACTAAGCCAACCTAATAGCCACCCAACCAGATTGCTTGGGCTTCCTATCGTGTTCCTATCCCTACTCCAACTTACACATGTGGAGGGTCATGTGAAGTTTACATAGAAGCCACATGTATGTTACATTCCACATAGAAGCCCTGGTCAACTCGAGTGGTTGATTAGTTACATTCCCTTGTTGAAAATTTTTGTGTCATTAATATACATTGTTGATGACCATGCTCCATTAATGATTGTTATCAATCACAACCATTATGCATCAATTTTCTACACATAGTTGGAAATTCGTGTGCCTCAGATCGTTCAAGAGTCTAGATATTGGCATGTGATATGCATAATATGCTTAGATATGTGCTCATACATGCTTCCATATTGGGAACTAGGGTTTTTCTTAGTGAATTCCATCGTAATCATTTTTAAGGGGGTCATTTATGATCCAAAGGATCCCGAGCGTGCGTGGCCATCGTGAACACATCCAAAATGGCCACATGCACATGTGGGAGATGATCCTCAAAGTGTCCTTGAATGGCCACGAGGTGCCTAACCAAGATTCATATATCAACAAAACCATGACTCCAATCGTGAATCCGTTGATTTCGATGGATCTGGGGTGTCAGGTTTCAACTAGGGCCCTCCCCACAACGTGCCTCTAATGATTGGAAACGGTGCTATTGTGCCATCTCAGGAACTAGGGTTTTGCTCAGTGAAGTCCATGCCAATATTGCTCAAGGGGTCATTTACGATCTGAAGGATCTCAAGAATGTGTGGACATCATGAAAACATCCACAATGGCCATGTACAAGTGTGGGAGCTGACCAAACCCAAGTCCGCTTGTCGGTTTGGGTTTCGTGCCCTGAAGCAAATCTTCAAAGTGTCAGGGATGCCAGGTTCCGATTGTGACTCCGTTGACTCTAGTGGATTTGGGATGCCAGGTTTCAGCTAGGGGACCCCACACAATGTGCATCAAATGCTCAGAAATGGTGTTATTGTACTGTATCTGGAGTTATGGTTTTTCTAAGTGAAGGCCATGCCAATATTGCTCAAGGGGGTCATTAAATATATCTTGTATCCCAGGCCTATGTGGCCATCATGAAAAAATACACAATGGCCACGTGCATGTGTGGGAGATAACGAAACCTAGGTCCTCTTGTCAGTTTGGGTTCTGTGCCCCCATAGCAAATCCTCAAAGTGTCCCTGAATGGCCATGGGGTGCCTAACCATGATTCTCGTAGCACCAAACCTGTGACTCCGATCGTGAATCTGTTAATTCATGTGGATCCAGGACGCTGGGTTTCAGCTAGGTCCCCCCCACAACATGCCTTGTGTGAAAATCCTCACAGCAGATCTAAGAGCTAATGTATACCTCACAAGAGTAATTATGATTAAGCAGGAAGATAGAAGAAGAGTGGTCAATGCAGTCTAATGAGAAATAGAATAATAATATAGTGGAACTCGGATAGAAGCAAAAATATTTCACACACACTAATTAATTAATCACAATATGGACAAATAAATATTACAATGCATGAGGATTCGAATACCTAAGGTGGCAATTCGAATTATCCTTCATGGAGTGATCAAAAGATCACTGGAGTGTCATCATCAGTCGAGTCATCAATGCTCAAGTAACTGTCAACCATCAATCAAACTAAGTCTAACTAAGTGTGGTAGGTGTAACTGGAACTAATTGAATGAAGGAGGCTCAGTGGAGGGAGCATGAGGAGCTAACTGAAGTCATAATGGGCAGTCAAGTCTCACTGGAGTTCCATCGGAGTGATACAGTAAGTTGAGAGTCAGTCTAGCCTTAAATCAAGGAGAGAACTGAAGATAACTGAATAGTAGGTAAGGAAGGTCACCTTTCTCATGTAGTAGGTGAAAGGAGGGCGCACTAAGCTCTAGGAGGGATAAAACTGAGTGGAAGGAAGCTCCGGGGGATAGCTAACTGAGGGCTAGGTGTTGGGACTGATGAATGGGATGCATGCAAACCCTAAAAGTGCATGCATGACTGAAAATGCAAATAATGAAAATGCTGCTAGGACTAGGATGGAGTGTAGGAATATCCTAACACCCCCCCTTAATCCATCCTGGGCCCTGGTAACTAAGACCAAAGGTCACCCAATACAATGAATAATAACAATCATTAAACCGAGGAAATGGGGAAAACCTCATGGGAAAAATACCCCCCCTCAAAATAGACTGTAAGGCACACACAAAAATAAATGCTCCAAACTCAAGTAGGTGTAATGCTTGGTCTATATCTGGAGGTATCTTCTTCTTGGGAAGAAGTGGATCATGCTCAGAAAGCATGTGCTTGTACTTGCTCTTCAGATCGAATGTGATGAGAACAAATCCAAAAGTATTGTTGAGATATTGTAACTTCTAAGAATATTATATTTGTACTTTATTATTCTGGAGATGTTTCATTCCTTCGTGAAGACCTTATTGTATATCCAGAGATGTTTTATTCCTCCGTGGAGAATGTGGTAACTTGGAATATTAGACTTCCCTGGTGGGGGTCGGCCCTGTATGAGTCATGTGGGTTAAAAGGGTTATTATACCACCCTAGTGGGGTAGGCCCTGCCACATTATGTTAAGTAATTAAGTTGGGGCCGACCTAGTCAATGTAAAATACAAGTCGAAGTTGTGTATAAATAGAGGAGGTGTGTTCCTCATTTAACACACATTACACTCACTTGTGAATAGCGCATAGGTGAGGGAGAGATATTCTATGGAGGAGAAGGAGATCATGTATAGGTTTTACATCTTTGTATTTGCTGTTCATCTATATTGAGGAAGCTTTGTTGGGTTTTCTACCCCATGAGGGTTTCCTAGGATAAATCTGTGTCTCTTGTGTTTATGCTATGCTTGTTGTTATTTCAGTGATCCTGTATATGCTATTGTTGTGAAATGGAATGTAATGCTGATATTTTCAGTCTTATAATATTGAATCATTACATGGTGTCAGAGCCAACCTGAAGGAAGGCAATTTATGGCACTTACGACACTTTCTTCACTTGCGACAATTTGAAGGTTAGGGTTTTATATAGCAAAACCAGTCATCGTGGAACTTTCGCTATAAATCCATTTTTGCGAAGGTTCAGGATATGAAACCTTTACAGGTCGTAGATAACACCCCCATGTACCTTATTTCCAAAGGAAAACCTTAGATTCGTTGTACTTTGTGATTTATGATCAATACAAGTTAGGGTTTCTGCCTCTTCTAGATCTCAGTCAGAAACAGGTGACCTAGGAAAAAAGGTCACAACTTGGGATAGGAAGCTCCAAATTAAATTTCGTAAAAATTTACAAGTAGAGGATGGAATGTAGTTTATCAAGTAACATTTTCAGAGGCTGAAGTTGAACCAGTGACACATGGCATGCCGTACAATTTTTCTCTCCTGTTTTATCGCATAAACAGGTCACATTGCAACACTTGGCATAACTCTCTCTCCGAAAATCCAATTGAGGTCAGACCTATGGGGTTGGAAAAAAGACAGGTCGGGATACCATAGGAAGAAGTTTCATACCATGTGGATTCGTAATTTCGGAGCTACACCAGAAACAATCAAAAGGTCGGGCTTGATCAAACCCTAGTTCGGGATTTTGATCAGAAAGGTGGAAAATTAGGGCTTCAACAAAAGTTGGAATTTTTGAAGTTTGTGACCAAGGCTGGAATCTCCTCAAGAAAATCGAAGTTTAGAGCTTTGGATCGAACCTTTTGATTGGGCAGAAGGGTGGGCTTCATCAAACTCTAGTTCGGGATCCTGTCTAGAAGATCCAGAAGTTTCAAAGGCAATTTTGAGGGGTCAAATTTTGGAGATTTCAAAATTGAAGTATGCTAGCTTGATTAGCTCATCAAGGCACATATTTCCATCCATTCAGGAGTTTGAAATTCAAAGTTTGAATTTTTAGGGTTTCTTTGACAAACCCTAATCCAACTCTAGATCCAGTTTCAGCAAATCAAAGTGGATTGGGTTAAAAGCAATCCTAACAGGTATGACTTGAGGAGATACAGGTATGTGTTGAAATTTGTTCATGGTTAAGTTTATGATATGTTTCTCTTCATGTTATTGAGATTAGTACAATTATGATTGTTTGATAATGAATGCATGTGAATGATAGAAGGCATTGATTGATTAAGGTTATGACACTTATGATTGTACTAATGAACTTGTGGTGTTGTATGAGGATGATGTTGTCTGCTAACAAGATACAGGTACATCAAGAAAGACAAATCAAGTTCTATGACCATGATGACATGAAGACAAAGACTCATTCATAAAATTTGATCACATAGAAGCTCCACTTATGAGGTATGTATGAGCTTGTTCTACTATGTTTAACCTATGAGATATGCAGGTTCTAGCACAAGGTCTCTAAATCATTGAAGAGAACAAAGAAGATATTGTTTGGGTATGTTAAGACATAACCAAGCTTGATAATCCAGGTATGTTTTCCTATATCAAGTTAGAATCCTACTTTGTTAGGATCTTAGGTAAGTATACCTATGTATGAAATGATCATGACCATACATACTTAATATTATCATGTTTTGATAGTATACTGATGAATGTATGATTGTGTATGAGATCATGAGGATGACACAAGTGCACAGTTGAGCATGCATAGTGGACTAGGATGAATAGAAGTTCAAAGACTTATAGAGATCAAGCGGGAGGAAACCACTCAACATAAAAGATAATTATTTGAGTTGTTATTTGAATTTCTGAAATAGTAAATGATATTGCTTGTATGCATATTTGTATTCATAGAATATATCATGCATAGTGTAAGCATTCATATAGCATTGAACAATATGCTACTAATATTCATATGATGGGTAAGATTGAACAAACATTCCATTGTTGTTTATTTAGAATGAAACCTATTTGCTGACATGCTGTGAGCTGTGCACTCTCTTGACAGTATGTTCTGGTAGAGATGGAAGGCATCTAGATAGCCACTGTATGCATACAGGATATTAAAAAATTGTTGTGCCAAAGTATTGTTCAAGATACTTGCATAACTATGTGAATCATATCTGTATGCATAATAGATTATCATGTCAACATGATTTGATGATTATGAAGTATTACTAATCATGTGATTAACTTTGATTTGTAGAAAAGATCACGTGCTATGATGATGAACACATGTTCCAAAGAACAAGTGATGGATGTTCAACAAGAATACTTACAAATCAAACATACTATAGAAGGCTCATGGCTAGAAGATTCTCTTATAAAAAGGAAGAGGATCATGACGAAGTGTTTTCTCCAAGTGGCTCAATAAGACCATTCTCTTAATGGTTTAATTGAAGAAAGCTATGTACGGGCACCTAGGATCGATAGTCATTTGATGAGCTTATTGATCACCATGGGTGATGCAGATTTCAACCTTTGTTACAAGGTTGAAGATGGTGTCTATATACATATGACATTATTCTCTTATATGGATGCAAGAAGTTTGAATGATCTTGAGGCTCATATCAGTAGACCCATCTGACGAGAGATGACACGGATAGATATGCAAAAGATCACTCAATGCATAGTGTGAATGATGTTCAGTCACAAAGGGAGAATTGATAGCTTCTTGACAAGCTTGGGCTTTACCAAAAGTAAAGTTGATCCTAACCTTTACTTTAAGGTTATGGATGACAATATTATTGTATGTGGATGATCTCTTTCTAACAAAGAATGAGAAACAAGATCATGGAAAGCAAGAAGATGCTAGCTACAAAATTTGATATGAAAGATATCGGATTGATACATTACTTCCTAGGTCTGGAAGTATGGCAAGGGCCAGAAGGAATATTTCTCAACAAGGGAAAGTAGGCTGTGGAAGTCTTGAAAAGATTTGATATGTTGGAATGAAAGGCCATGGACACTCCCATGGATTCTAACTTAAAGACTATTAGCTGATGACTCATCAAAGTTAGTGGATATGACTATGTACAGACATATTATTGGGTCATTGATGTATTTAACAAATACTAGACCAGATATATGCTTTGCCGTGAACACCTTGAGTCAGTATCTAGTGGAACCTAGACGAGTTCACCTGATAGCTGCAAAGCATGTGATGAGGTACATAAAGGGTACGATAGACTTTGTTCTATGTTATCTTGGAGATCATGACTTCTGATTATATGGCTACACAGATGTTGATTGGGAAGGAAGTGTATCAGACAGGAAGAGCACATTGGGAGGATGTTATTGTCTAGGATCTGCCATGATCTCGTGTTTTAGCAAGAAGCAGTCTAGTGTGGCTCTCAACACAACCGAAGCAGAATAGATAGCTTTTTGCTCTGCTAGTTGTGAAGCGGTATGGCTTCGGAAGTTTTTATCAGGATTGTTTGACTTAGAGATGGACTCCACTGTGATCCTGTGTGACAACGAGAGTTGTATCAAGATGACAGAGAATCCAGTATTCCATGATAAGTCAAAGCACATAGAGATCCAATATTTCTATATACGGGATATGGTGCAGAAAGGAGCTATCAAGCTCAAATATGTGAGCACTGATGAACAAGTTGCTGATGTGTTGACCAAACCTCTGTCTTGAGTAAAGTTTGAGTATTTCTGAGACAAGATTGGTGTAGTTCAGAAGGACCCTCCTCGAAAGGGGGAGTGATGTGGTCATTGTTGATGAGATTGTCTACATCGATAGTGAGTTCGATGATGTGGATACCTATATTGGTGATACCGACAGTGAGGTTGGTAAATGGTCCTTAGACAAGGTCTAAGTTGACGAGTGGATTGTATCATCCTTGAACACATGTTCTAAAAGAGATCCGTAGACATATGTCTCCGAGAAAGAAGAGGGATTGTATCATCCCTGGACTTCAGTCCTAGAATTGATCCATAGACATATGTCTCCGAGAAAGAAGAGGGATTGCATCATCCCCAGACTTCGGTCCCAGAATTGATCCGTAGACAGATGTCTCCGAGAATGTGGGGACTGTATCTTCCCTGGACTTTGGTCCCAGAATTGATCCGTAGACATCTATATCCGAAAATTGATGATAGGATTGCATTGTCCCTGAGCTTTTAGTTCAAAATGTACGTGATAAATCCTAGATTTGATCTAGGTCACATCCAGTATGAAAAAGGATTGGTTCTGTGGTGATAAATCCTAGATTTGATTTAGGTCACATCCAGTATGAAAAAGGACTGACTCTGTGGTGATAAATCCTAGATTTGATCTAGGTTGCATCCAACATGAAAAAGGGCTAGCTCTGTAGATGTGATACATCTAGCATGAAAAAGGGTTGGCTCTGTAGATGTGATACATCCAACATGAAAAAGGGATGGCTCTGTAGATGTGATACATCCAGCATGAAAAGGGGATGGCTCTGTAGACGTGATACATCCAGCATGAAAAAGGGCTGGCTCTGTAGATGTGATACATCCAACATGAAAAAAGGGCTGGCTTTGTAGATGATGAATACCTGCAGGTGGCAGGCCTACATCCAGTATGAAAAAGGACTGGCTTTGTGGTGGTAAATCCTAGATCTGATCTAGGTCACATCCAGTATGAAAAAGGACTAGCACTGTGGTCGGGACTGCATCATCCCTAGACATGATATTTGTCTTAAAAGGATCATGGAATGCATCGTCCCTAGACACGAGATTTGTCTTAAAAGGATCAGGATCTAGATTGTATCGTCCATAGACATGACAGATGTCTTAAAGTGAGCAAGATTGATCATCCTGGAATTGGATCATGTGTATTGCAGAAGATCTAGATGCTGTAGATCGAGATGATCCAGATGCTGTAGATCAAGATGATCCAGATGCTATAGATCGAGATGATCCAGATGCTGTAGATCGAGATGATCCAAATGTTGTAGACCGAGATGATCCAGATGCTGTAGATCGAGTCGAGATTATCTAGATGCTGTAGATCGAGATGATCCAGATACCATAGATCGAGATGATACATATGCTGTAGATCAAGATGATCCAGATGCTATAGATCGAGATGATGATGTTGATCATGATGATCCAGATGTTGTTGTTGATCGAGATGATCCAGATGATGTTGTTGATCGAGAGGATCCAGTTGATGACGATGCTGTAGCTGATTGAGTGTTGCAGAAGGTGAAGACTCAATATTGACGATGCTGATACTCTAGTATTGAAGACCTGAAGATATTCCTGTAACTGGTTGATTTATTGATGATGTTGAGAAAGCTTCCAATGATTTATAAATGTATCATGTATGATGTTGACGACTCCTTGCTCCTACAGATGTTGTTATAATATCCTTCTCGTTAAGGGGGAGTGTTGATATATTGTAACTTCTAAGATTATTATATTTGTACTTTATTATTCCAGAGATGTTTCATTCCTCCTTGAAGACCTTATTGTATATCTAGAGATGTTTTATTCCTCTGTGGAGAATGTGGTAACTTGGGTTATTAGACTTCTCTAGTGGGGGTCAGTCCTATATGAGTCTTGTGGGTTAAAGGGGTTATTAGACCACCCTAGTGGGGTCGGCCCTGCCACATTATGTTAAGTAATTAAGTTGGGGCCAACCTAGTCAATGTAAAATACAAGTCGGAGTTTTGTATAAATAGAGGAGGTGTGTTCCTCATTTAACACACATTACACTCACTTGTTAATAGCGCATAGGTGAGGGAGGGATCTGCTATGGAGGAGAATGAGCTCATGTCTAGGGTTTACATATTTGTATTTTTTGGTCATCTATATTGAGGAAGATTTGCTGGGTTTTCTACCCTATGAGGGTTTCCTAGGATAAATTTGTGTCTCTTGTGTTTATGCTATGCTTGTTGTTCTTTCAGTGACCCTGTATATGCTATTGTTGTGAAATGGAATGTAATGCTGATATTTTCTATCTTAGCATATTGAATCTTAACAAGTATGAGGATGATCCTTGAACCTGTGTTTCGAATCAGTTGAGGTAGGATCAAAACCATGAATACGTAGATAGTCTTTTGTCTTCTCCTTCGAACCATCATAGGTGAGATTATGCCAAAAAGAACCATCAAATATCAGTAATTTCTTGGACTCCAAATCAGATCCAAGGCTTGAATATGGTTGCTTAAGATCTCCTTTGAACCATTTGAGGTGAGATCTAAACTAGTAAGTGCATGAGAAATTTTCCCAAGCGAATGGCAATGGCCATTATCTTCAATAAACTTTTGAGAGCATGAAAGAATGATCTTACAGTAGTAAATGAGAGGTGATTTCTTGGAATCCAAATCAGATCCAAGGCTTGAATCATGGTTTCTTGATATCTCCTTTGAACCATTAGAGGTGAGATCAAAACTAGTAGATGCATGAGAAATTATCCCAAGCGGATGGCCATGGTTTCTTGAGATCTCCTTTGAACCAGTAGGGGTGAGATCAAAACCATGATGTGCATGAGAAATTATCCCAAGCGAATGACAATGGCCATATTCTTCAATAACCTTCTGAAAGCATGGAATAATGATCATATAGTAGTAAATAAGAGGTGATTGCTTGAGGAGAGCGAATGCATTACCTCCAATAGCTGATTTGACCTCCGAAACATTCAATAGATCATGATGCAGACCAACAAATTCTGGTGCAAGAGAGGATTTAGGACCTTCTACAATATCTAGAGTGTGAGCTTGCACAGAGAGAGAAGAAATTTGGAGCATGAGTGTAGAATCTGCAAGTTCTTCTTTGTGAACAACTTCAATATGAGATGTGTTTGATACTGGTTCATGATCAATTAGATCATCAAGGAGGGCGAATGCATCACTTTGCTTTCTCTTGAAAGGGTTTGGACCAATTCCTTCATTTTGTCTGCCAAATATTTCATCCATGTGGGCCCATAGCTCTTTTGGAGTTTCAACATCATCAAGGTATTGGTATATCATGTATTCATGCAAAGCAAACATCATTCTTCCAAGGGCTTTGTCAGCTTTATTCAACCATTCAATCTTGTCTTCAGAGGATTCGAACTCTCTTTCAAAATAACAATCAAAGAGATCATGGCTCTTCAAATATGCTATAATTTTTGGTTTCCATTCATCATAGTTGAAAGGAGAAAGAGGAGGGATTTCTTTTGAATTCATGGAAGCTGTAGAAGACCTGCAAAAACAATAGATAATATCTGCAACTGCTACTATTGCAAAAATGCAGAAACTGCTGCACTCAAAATCTTGATAATAACTTGCAAAAAACTCTCAGGAATGGAGATAAACAATACTCTCAACATGCTCTGATACCATGTAAAAATCCTCACAGCAGATCTAAGAGCTAATGTATACCTCACAAGAGTAATTTGTAAGGAACCCATGTCTTTACTTTGTTGGTATATTGTTGTTGGGCGCATATGCTTTGTAAGTCTTCCCGTAGTATTTGTTGATCCATTGTTTATATTAGCCCATAGTATTGACCCATAGTATTGGACGCATATGCTTTGTAAGTCGTCCCATAGTATTATATGTCCCATGGTTTTGACTCATAGTATTGGCGCCTAGACTTAGCCCATGGTTTGTATTGACACATAGTATTGATCCATGGTATTGGCGCCTAGACTTAGTATATAAGTGTGTGTTGAGGCCTATGAAGGCACCGTGAAGTTAATTGTATTGAGCTTGCTCAAAGGAGGTTTCCCCCTCGAAGTGGCCTGTGATCAATATAAAAGTGATTCTGAGTTCTATTATTTATGATATCTCGTGTATTTGCATTAATTAAATATTGCAGGTTCATCACATCTGGTATCAAAGCACTTTCTTGGGCTCGTTGGGTGGAATTTATGCCAAATTTTTTCTTCGCATATGTTGCAGCTTAGGATTTGGGAATAATCCCTATCCGCTTAACTATGGGAAGTAATTGGGCATAAGCCCTAAAATTCATTGTGAGGAGTACCACAAGAACCCCAAAGTAGCTGGCCCATTGAGAAGACCTGCCAACAAAAAGGGCAATGACCCCTACCTGATTGACTAGTTCCCACTCGTGAGGTAAACCAAGAGCTGTCGTTTGTTGCAAAGCAGTTATCAGTTTGACTTGAGCCATGGAGTGAGGGGTACTGCCCCAATATGCAAGCCGTCAGACAGCATTGGTGGCCGAGTGAAACACCTGAACTGTTAGGAAGCCGTACATACCTGGGGTCCATATCTATTTTCAGTTGAACTGTTGCCAATCACTTCCGCTCTAGATCCAGTTTCCATTTCATATCCCGCCGTTTTCGATCCCTTCTGCGCCGGTGCAGATCCACCTGTTTCGGATCCCTTCTGCGCCGTTGTTGTCGATCCATTTCTGAAAAAAATAGATAAATAAAAATCTGTTTTTCGGCCATATCTCCTTTGTTTCAACTCTGTTTTCCTTGAAACTTCACTGACATCCCTGCAATCCCATTCTGCATATTTCATTCCTAAAGACCCTATCCCAAATTCCACTTCCCAAGACCAGAAATCCCACATTTGTCTATTTTTAGGGTTTGCCATAACTTCTTCAATTTTCACCCGATTGCCTTGAAATTTTACCATAGAGTTCCCGCTTCTAAAATTCCCATATTTTGCTTCCTTGTCCCTCAGAAAGTGTCGAAAGCCTAGTCAAACCTCAATTACCCCTCCGATTTTTTTCCAAATCCAAATTTCCCCTTACTAAATAAGCTTGTGTTTGCGTTTTTCTATCCAATCCCCCCCCCCCCCCCCCCGAAAAAAAAAATAAAAAAATTACTAGTTATGGTTGTCACTCACACAGGAGCAAACACCATGGAGGAAGCACTTGCAGCCATCCAAACCAAACTCCAAGATCTGGATGAAACATTTCTCAGCCTCCATCTTCAGCATTCAGCTATGAACAATAACCAACAGCCAGAATATTTTGCAGCCACCGGGTTCTCTTCTTCCAGCAATTTTCGTGGGCCGAAGCTTGATTTTCCTCGCTTCAATGGTACTGATCTGACTGGATGGATATACCAAGCAGACCAATATTTCAATTTGCATAATACTGTTGATGTCCAGAAAGTTCCACTTGCATCCTTTCATTTGGAACAGGAAGCCCTTCAATGGTACTATTGGTACATAAAAGCTCATCCCAAGCCAAACTGGACAGATTTTTGCCAACTCCTTTTGCCACGATTTGGTCCTAGTGCTTTTGATGAATTCACAGGAGCACTCACTAAACTTCACCAAACTGGCACAATGAGAGAGTATCAGATAGAATTTGAGAAACTAGCCAATCACACAGAAGGATTGTCTGATGAATTCTACAGGAGTTGTTTTATCAGTGGTCTCAAGGATGAAATCCACTCAGAGGTCAAAATGTTTTGTCCCAACACAATGATGGAAGTCCTAGGATTGGATAAGTTGTCCGAGGACAAGATCACATCTCAACAACACTCCAAACCCACCTTTGTTCCCTTCATAAATATGGGTTCCCAATGACCTCCCATCACGTCTGCTCCTCAACCAACTCCTATCAAGCAATTGTCTGAAACAAAGATGCAGGCACACCGAGAAAAAGGGATTTGTTATAATTGTGATGAGAAATTCACTCGGGGACATAGATGTGTTCAACAAAATCTCTATCTCTTGGATGTGAATTCTCTACCTGCCTCAGAACTTGATGAAGAATCTCCAGATACAGTAGATGATCAGGTCGACATTCAACACCCGCCTGTTGACACCCCATCTCAGGACGACCCACCCGATATCTCTCTCCATGCTGTAACCGGCATCACCACCCCACAAACAATGCGAATCAGGGGATACTTCAAGAAGCTCCCTCTTACCATACTCATTGATTCTAGTAGCACTCATAACTTCATTGATCCTCGGATTGCCAAACGGGCTGATTATTTTGTCCATCCTTGCTCCAACTTTGAAGTCATGGTTGCCAATGGGGGCACCTTACCTTGCAAGGGGAAGTGTCACAATGTGCGTATCTCTATGGAAGATTATAACCTGCGCTCTCACATGTTTTCCTTGTCCTTAGGAGGATGTGATGTGGTTTTGGGCATTCAATGGTTACGCACACTTGGCCCCATCTTATGGGATTTTGCTGAACTTTGGATGCAGTTTTCAGTCAATGGGGCACAACACAAATTTATGGCCTTACAACCAGGGTCTCTTTGCATCATCAGTTCACATTGCCTGGAAAAAATACTTAAGAAGAATTCACATGGTGTCATCGCTCAGCTCCATTCCATTCAGATGCACCCATCAACAGTCTCCACTACTTCCTTGGATAGATATGCAGGTGTCTTTGTTGAACCAATGAGCTTGTTTCCTTCAAGAGACCTTTTCAGTAAGAATTTAGCCGCATCTACCTCTCAGCAGGAAATGATGACTATTTTGCATACAGTACAGAAGTGGCAGCCATCCCTATTGGGGAATTATTTCTGCATCAAGACTGATCTCCAAAGTCTAGAAACTTTCCTGGAATAATGGGTCTCCTCCCCAACACACTTGAAATGGGTTATCCAACTCATGGGTTATGACTATGCGACCACTTACTAGAAGGGTAAGGACAATATGGTGGAAGATGCTCCTCCTCGCACATTTGATGACCCAGTTTCTCTTACAGCTAATTGTCTGCTTGTTCCAAATTGGTTGCAATCTGTTCAACGGGGCTATCTCTTCTATGAACTCCATGCTTCTTCATCAGTAGGGCACTCTGGGTTCCTCAAAACGTATGACCAAGCACAATGTAACTTCTTTTGGTAGGGACTCAAAAGGACAATTCAATGGATGGTGGTTGACTGTGATACTTTCCAGGTCAACAAGGGTGAAACGACCCTCCTTTCGGTACGGCTTGAACCCTTGCCCATCCCTCCACAGATTTGGACAACTATTTCTATGGATTTCCTAGAAGCGCTCCAGTGGTATAGTACCACATCTCAAAGGACACCATATGAAGCAGTCTCTGGATAGGCACCACTAGTTCTTCTTCCATACACCTTCAGTAGCTCCCTAGTTCAGGCAATTGACTCAATTCTTCGAAACCGTGATCAGCTTCTTCTCATTCTGCAGGACAATTTTCACATGGCAAGAATTCGAATGAAACAACAAGCCGATCAACACCATTCTAACTGCACTTTTCACATCGCTAATATGGTTCTTCTTCATCTACAGCCTTCCATGCAATCCTCCCTGAAACTCCAAAGGCGCCAGTGGCTCGGAATGCAACCCGAGGATGCTACAGGGGACCCACTCCTTTAGATTCTGCATCAATTTCCACATCTAAAGCTTTGAGGACAAAGCTTTTTCTAAGGGAGAGGGGATGTTAGGAACCCATGTCTTTACTTTGTTAGTATATTGTTGTTGGACGCATATGCTTTGTAAGTCGTCCCGTTGTATTTGTTGATCCATAGTTTATATTAGCGCATAGTATTGACCCATAGTATTGGACGCATATGCTTTGTAAGTCGTCCCATAGTATTATATGTCCCATGGTTTTGACTCATAGTATTGGCGCCTAGACTTAGCCCATGGTTTGTATTGACACATAGTATTCACCCATGGTATTGGCGCCTAGACTTAGTATATAAGTGTGTGTTGAGGCCTATGAAGGCACCGTGAAGTTAATTGTATTGAGCTTGCTCAAAGGAGGTTGCCCCCTCGAAGTGGCCCGTGATCAATATAAAAGTGATTCTGGGTTCTATTATTTCTGATATCTCATGTATTTGCATTAATTAATTATTGCAGGTTCATCACATAATTATGATTAAGCAGGAAGATAGAAGAAGAGTGGTTAATGCAGTCTAATGAGCAACAGAATAATAATACAATAGAACTCGGATAGAAGCAAAAATACTTCACACACATTAATTAATTAATCACAATATGGACAAATAAATAGTACAATGCATGAGGATTCGAATGCCTAACGTGGCAATTCGAATTAGCCTTCATGGAGTGATCAAAAGATCACTGGAGTGTCATCGGAGCACAACTAGTAGTCTATCTCATCATCAGTAGAGTCATCAATGCTCAAGTAACTGTCAACCATCAGTCAAACTGAGTCTAACTGAGTGTGGTAGGTGTAACTTCGATTTCAAATATGTCGATTCCGTTGGATCCAGAACACCAGGTTTCAGCTATGGTACCCCCCACAACATGCCTCGAATGCTCAGAAATGGTGCTATTGCACCATATCCAGAGCTAGGTTTTTGCTCAGTGAAGGCCATGCCAATCTTTATCAAGGGGGTCATTTAATATAACTTGTCTCCTGGGAATGCATGGACATTATGAAAACATCCACAATGGCCACGTGAACATGTGGGAGCTGACAAAACCCAAGTCCGCTCGCCTGTTTGGGTTCCGTTGCCACGGAGCAAATCCTCAAAGTGTCCCTAAATGGCCACGGGGTGCCTGACCAAGATGACTGTAGCACCACAACTATGACTCCGATCATGAATCCGTTGATTCCGATGGATCCAAGACACCGGGTTTAAGCTACAGGGACCCTCCAAAGCATGCCTCGAATGCTCAGAAATGGTGCTATTGTGCCATCTCCGAAGCTAGGGTTTTTCTTAGTGAAGGCCATGCCAATCTTGCTCAAGAGGGTCATTTCTCATCCGAAGGATCCCAGGCATGTGTGGACATCGTGAACACATCCACAATGGCCATGTGCACATGTGAGAGCTGACGAAACCCAACTCTGCTCATCGATTTGAGTTCTGTGCCCCCGGAGCAAATCCTCAAAGTGACCTTGAATGGCCACGGGATGCCTGAACAAGATTCCCGTAGCACGAAAACCGTGACTCCGATCGGGAATCTATCGATTCTTGTGGATCTTGGATGCTTGGTTTTAGCTAGGTGACCCCCTACAGTATGCTTCGAATTCTCGGAAATGGTGCTATTGTGCCATCTCCTAGAACCAAAACCGTGACTCTGATTACAAATCTATCAAGTGCGATGGATCCGAGACACCATGTTTAAGCTAGGCCCCCCAGATATGTGCCTCGAACTATAAAAAATGGTGCTATTGTTCCATCTCCAGAACTAGGGTTTTGCTCAATGATGGCCATGCCAATCTTGCTCGGAGGGGTGATTTACGATCCGAAGGCTCCTAGGCATGAATGACCATCATGAACACATCCACAATGGCCACATGCATGTGTGGGAGCTAACGGAACCCAAGTCCACTCGCCGGTTTGGGTTTCGTGCCCTCGAAGAAAATCCTCAAAGTGTCCTTGAATGGCCATGGGGTGCCTGACCAAAATGGCTGTAGCACCAAAACTGTCACTCCATTTGAAAATCCATCGATTCCGTTGGATCCGGGACACTAGGTTTCGGCTAGGGGACACCCCACATCACACCTCGAATGCTTGGAAATGGTGCTATTGTGCGATCTCTGGAGCTAGGTTTTTGCTTAGTGAAGGCCATACCAATCTTGTTCAAGAGGGTCATTTATGACTTGAAGGTTCTTGGGTGTGCATGACCATCTTGAACACATTCACAATGGCTATGTGCACATGTGGGAGATGACGAAACCCAATTCCACTAGATGGTTTGGGTTTCATGCCCCCGAAACAAATCCTCAAAGTGTCCCTGAATGGCCACGGGGTGCCTGACCAAGATTCCCGTAGCAAAAAAACAGTGATTTTGATCGTGAATACATCAATTCCGATGGATCTAGGACACCAAGTTTCAGCAATGGGATCCCCCACAATGTGCCTCCAATTCCCTAAAATGGTGCTATGATGCCATCTCCGGAGCTAGGGTTTTGCTCAGTAAAGGCCATTCTAATGTTGCTCAAGGGGTTAATTTCTCATCCGAAGGATCCTGAATCTGTGTGGCCATTGTGAACATGTCCACAATGGCCATGTGCATGTGTGGGAGCTGACGAAATCAAACTCTTCTCACCGGTTTGGGTTCCGTGCCCTCGAAAAAATTCCTCAAAGTGTTCGTGAATGGCCACGGGGTGCCAGACCAAAATGCTTGTAGAACCACAATGGTGACTCTGTTTGTGAATCCGTCAATTTCGATGGATCCGAGACATCATATTTCAGGTAGGAGCCCCCCCACACCATGGCTCAAATACTCGAAAATGTTGTTATTGTTCCATATTCGGACCTAGGGTTTTGCTCAGTGAAGTCCATGCCAATGTTCACGATGGCCATGCACGCTTGAGCAAGATTGGCATGGCCTTCACTGAGCAAAACCATAGGTCTGGAGATGGCACAATAGCACCATTTTCGAGCATTCTAGGCACATTGTCTAGGGTCCCCTAGCTGAAATCCAGCACCCTGGATCCACCAGAATCAATGGATTCATGAACGAAGTCACGTTTTTGGTTCTACGGGCATTTTGGTCTGGAACCCTGTGGCAATTTAGGGACACTATGAGGATATGCTCTGGGGACACAAAACCAAAACCAGCGAGCAGACTTGGGTTCCGTCAGTTCCCACACATGCAAATGGACATTGTGGATGTGTTCACATGGCCACGCACGTCCAGGAGCCAAGGTATATTAAATGACCACCTTGAGCGATATTCGCATGGCACCCATTGAGAAAAACCCTAGCTCTATAGATGGAACAATAGCACCATTTCCGAACGTTTGAGGTGTTAGCACCAGGATTGTGCTAAATGTTTTGAGGGATTTTTGGAGAGCAGAAGGTACCTATTCAAAAGAAAAACCAAGAAAAATTATGTTCATAGCCCACCTATCCCAAAGGTCAGGAGTCTAAAGTTTAGTGGTGCCTTCGGATGGCCTAGATCAAATTATAAGGAGATCAACGGTGGTGGGTTCCCTTTGTGGAAAGAGTCGGAGATGCTATAAAGATTTGGAAGAAGGTTAACTAGTAGGCATGTCAAAGTTGATCAACGGTTTGCAGCTTAGATCAACGGCCCAAAATCGGTTTGCATATCTAACCCATGCGGAGAAATACAATGAGCGAATCTGTGAACTTTGGTTAGAAGGGTGCAAGTTTGAACGGCCAAAAATCGGTTCGCATATCTAACCCACGTGAAGAAATACAATGAGCGAATACCCAAACTTTGGGTAGAAGGGTGCAAGTTTGAATGGCCAGAAGATGAAGGAGCCTAGATCGATGTTCGAGGCGCAGTTCGCAAATCCTACTCATGCACCGGGCTAATCAGCTTCAAATTTGCGAACATGGTAGGGGATGCGTTTTCCAACGGCCCAGATTCAGATAAGGTGGAAATCAACGATGCCTATCTAATCATGCAATCAAAGGGATGGGAGGTAGCTCTGCTGACACTAAAATGATGATTGATAAAGTCGAGGCCACCTCAGTGTCGTCACATATCTCCCCACCTATCCGAGAGGCCACGTCAAGCATGTGTAACGTCAACTCAGGTACAGGAATCATTGCTGCTCGAATGGGGGATTCGGTCAGGTCAGCATGGCAGAGATCATCGCATGTAGTGGCCGTCATTGTCTTGGTCGTTATAAGCATGGCCCCTGCGTCCTGATTCAGAGTAGTGGCTTGGGAAAGGTGGGCCACTCAGTCATTTTTCAGTTACAAGCTGGCTATGGAGAGTGACTAGGGAGCCGAGGTAGTGGTTGTACCAGAGCAAGTATGGTATGAGGTGGAGGAGGAGCATATTACCACTTCTCCATTGGTATTCGACCGCGTGGAAGAAAGCTCTACCAGCGAGCCTGAGGAACATGAGGACCAACGGGTGCGTAGCAGGGATTGACGTCGACCGAAGAAGAAGGAAGCCTCTGAAGATGAGCCAGGAACACACCCATATGGGGAAATCATCAAAGATTACATCCTTCCCATAGAAGAGGGGACACCTCCCCTTTCAACAAAGAAAATGCTAGATAAAAACACCCTAAAAGTGGAATATTTCTTCGTGCCGCAGGGCCAATTGAAGATTAGAGAATGAGGTGGAGGCCCAGTCATGATTTTCCTTTTCCCACCCAGCAAGTTGGTCTTTGGCTAAATGTATAGTTGTCTATTTACTCCAGTTTTGAATCCTACTAAGGTCTGTAGGTTGTTTAAAAACGTCATGATCTGCACCTTGCAAAGAACACCTGTAGAAAGCAGTCATGGTTAGTTAGTAGCCCTTTTCACCTTATAATTCGCTGACAGAGGTGGCGAGTCGGGCCACATAGGTGGGATCATATTTTGTAACTGTTTTGATAATCGGTCCAGGGCCGGATTTCTATAAATAACTACATAATAGAAGATCAAAGGGTTGGAAAATCATTTGGCTGAGGCCTGGGGATCGAGCTCTATTTTGAAACATTCTCATTAATATAATTGCAGTGTCTGAGGTTGATATATGATAGAGATTCTTGTGTTATTTTGCTTACAGTTTGTTTTTCTTTTCTCCTCATGTGATTGTGCTTCTTATTGTCTGCTTACATTATGTTTTCCCTTTCATACCTGAAATCAGTGTATAATAGCATAGAATTCTTGGCAACAAGCTTTGGTTATTATTTCAGGTGTTCATTTAATATTTCCACTAAAGTTGATATCGAATCCATCTCTGCTGGGTGCTCGTATCAATGGATTGTTCTTTCTTCTTTTATCACTTGAAAATAGTCTTACGACGGGAAGCAGGTGGCTATCTTGCCTCTGTTTGGATATCCCATGCTGCAACACTACTATCTGACCTTTGTGTTGTGTCTTGAGTCCATCGCCCAATGCTTTCACCTGTGATTATCTCACCAAACTTTAAACAACTTATTCTGACCAAAGTCTAACCTCCTGAGAATATTCTTGATTGAATATCTTGAGTAATGGAAGTTGGTGTGTTTCATTTTCATTGCCGACAACCTTGATTATTTCCAGTCTTTTTTAAGTTTAAGAGTGTGGCTGATGCTTGAATGATTGTCCTAAGTAACAAGGCTTTGCGTTTCTTTCTGATTATCTTCAGCCCCTTTTTTAAGAGAGATCCCTCTCTGACTGTATTGGGTCAGTAGCACAAGTCTAAAGTGGTTCTATGGTTACCCCAACTTGGCCTTCCACCACAACCTCGGGGGTCATTTTGGGTGTTAACAAATTGGCGTCGTTTCCGAAGAATACAAGTTGTTTTATAATGCCCGGGGGAACAAAAAAGTTTCAGAGCTGAATGTTGTTGGTGAACAACACTCAAACATTGAGGAGGTTGTATACTTTTCACCTGGTGACTCCACTCATTGAGTTTTCAGTATAAGGCAGCTCCACTGGGGGAAAATCGGCAACTCCACTAGAGAGCGATCCCAGGTATCTAAAAGCATTAAAGAACTAAGAGCCATATATCCAAATATTGATTTCCTTAAAGAGATCTTGTTCTTTTGTTTTGGTTGCCTTCTACCCTTATGCGTCTATGTCAAAAAATATCTGCATCGAAAAAGAGCTCTAAGCTATGAGAGAATTTCCTTTATATATCCCTCCCTAGACCTCACCAGGGTAGGTGCTCCCTTCACCCCTAGAATTGATCCTATCCCTTCTTTTGAACCATGTAAGATCCATAACCAGCCTTACAAACCCCATGAGAGTGAGGCTGATGATAGTCTCCTTGTACGTGCTCCTTTGCTTTCCAGATATCAGCTGAGATATATCCCTCTAAAGCTACCCCTTGTTCTCCATGAACTCCCTCCAGAATACCACAAATACCTACTTGTTTTTGATGGAGAATCCGAAATCCTTACTACTGAAAAACACCTTCAAGGATTTGAACATCTTTTGGACCTTTTTGAAGTAGAACACGATGATGTCTGTATGAGGGCCCTTGCCCAATCCTTCCAAGGGAATGTCAAGGAGTGGTTTAAGCATTTTATTCCTGAGTCTATTGGTACATGGGAAGAGTTGCATGATGTTTTTTTGGGTTTTTGGGGTAAGAGAAGGTCATGGGATCTAGTTCTTTCGGAGTTTTGCTTCCTGCGGAGGCAAGAAGGTGAGGCCATGTCCAGTTTTAACAAGAGATTTGCAAATTTTTATTATAACATGCCGAAGGGAATTCAACCCCTAGAAAATGTTGCTAAGTTGCATTATGCCTCTATTTTTCCCCCTGAATCATCCTTTCTCCTTCTGGAGAGAAGATCCCCCAATTTCCACCGTATGTTCATGGATGCACTGGAGGTTGAAGACATTCTCAGAATGTCTAGAAAAATATTAGAGCATGGAAATGGGGATGATCCAAGGAGGAGTTTAGAGTTTGAAGGAGAGCATGATCAGAAGAATCCTATTCTATTCTCCCATAGTAAGTAGACAGATGGCCAACCAGGCCGTGTGCCAGAGGATGATGGTTCAGGTTTGTTCTATGAAGACAGTGCTCAACGTATTGAAAATCGGGGGGTGTAGGGTCTGAGTGATAGGTCTTATCCTCCCTTATATGATGAATACAAAGAGGTGGATGTCATAGGTTTCCTAGAAGTAGATGGGAAATATGAGCCAGCCTGCAGTCAATTCCACTATATAGAGAACCTAGCCAAAGAGGGGACCTCGACTGCTGCTCTGAATTTTAGCATTAAAGGCCATGTAGAGATTGAGCCTGGGGGTGAGGAACTCTATTTCCTGAATCGAAATCATTCACCAGAATAAAGAGAGTTCTCAAAGCCATGGGCGAGGGAAGCTTAGGAATTCTGCATGAAGAACCTTGCCCCCATCCAAGAGAGGAAGAAGAAGCTAATGACCCAGATGTTTCTAGAAGTCCCCAATAGGAAGAATTTTCTTCATGGGATTAATCTGGAGGAGATTATGGAATTCTTGAAGAAGTTCTTGGGCCTGGTGCATACCTTCATCCAGCTGACCAAATAATTGAGGTGGTAGAGGCAGATTGGGCTAGGTAGCACAATTTTTATGTAGGCTTTTCAAGCTGGGAGTCTTGGTTTCAGGAAGAGTAGCCTTTTGTCGATCCTTTCGGAGGACAGAGTGAAGTTTCTTTTGGGTTCCTAGAGCAGAACCGAGTTTTTAACCTAGGGATCGTGACTAGCCAAGGCAAAGATATTATAGACAGCCCATATGTGGGAGCAACCTCTCCAGTTACAAAGTTATGGCTGTGTCATTGGGAGGTGCTTGAAGCTGTTTGTTTCTATCCAACCAGGTCACACAGGGGTTTTAGTATGCATGATTTTTAGGTTTGGTTTGAAGTTGGTCAAAGGTACTCAATCCCTAAGCCTGATGTGGGAACCGAGGGGATCAAATGGATTACTTAGTGCTCTTTTGAAAGAAAATTTGCTAGGCTGAAAGAGGAATCTCAAGTTGATATATAGAGTATCGGGAAAGTGGCAGCAGGGACAGCCTTGTCCTACCAGAAGAAAGGCACAAATATTTGAAGGATACCATGTTTTATATGATCTAGTGGTAGATTACATGAGAAAATTTATCATCTAGGGAATATGGTCTTGTTCTACTCAGAAGGTTCTCACCCATCATCATCGCCTGGCGCCATTAATTTTTGTTTTTCTAATGTTAATTGGACACGATGAAAAGATCCACCCGGGGTATTAGTTCCTGGACTGGTTGCACAAGCATTTTCACATCACATGATATGGTTGTCATTCTAGTAATGTAGGATAGAGTATTCTGTATATAAATAAGCTCAAGTTTTCAACATTTCCAATTACAGTAGCAAGTTTCAATTCTCAGTTTGTCTCTAGTTTTCAATAAAGGTTGTAGGTTGCAGAATTTTGCGGCAGGAAATCCCAATGGGTAAGGCACTGGTCTACGAGGTTCCTTGCTACCTCGCTGGGAGGATATCATCCCCAATAGAAGCCTATTGTTAGCACCAGGATTGTGCTAAAATTTTTTAGGGATTTTGGGAGAGCGGAAGGTACCTATTCAAAAGAACAACCAAGAGAAATGTTGTTCATAGCCCACCTGTCCCAAAGGTCAGGAGTCTAAAGTTTAGTGGCACCTTCGGATGGCCTAGATCAAATTATAAGGAGATCGACGGTGGTGGGTTCCCTTCGTGGAAAGAGTCGGAGGTGCTATAAATATTTGGTGGAAGTTTAACCAGTAGGCATGTCAAAGTTGATCAACGGTCTGCAGCTTAGATCAACGGCCCAAAATCAGTTCGCATATCTAACCCGCATGGAGAAATACAATGAGCGAATCCACAAACTTTGGGTAAAAGGGTGCAAGTTTGAACGGCCCAAAATCGGTTCCCATATCTAACCTGCATCAAGAAATACATTGAGTGAATTCGTGAACTTTGGGTAGAAGGGTGCAAGTTTCAATGACCTAGAGATGAAGGAGCCCATATCGACGATCGAGGTGCAGTTCGCAAATCCTACTCGTGCACCAGGATAATCAGCTTCAAATTTGCAAACATGGTAGGGGTTGTGTTTTCCAATGGCCTGGATTCAAATAAGGTGGAAATCAACGGTGCCTATGTGATCATGCGATCAAAGGGCTTGGAGGCAACTCTGCTAGCACTAAAATGATGACCGATAAAGTCGGGGCCACCTCAGTGTAGCCGCATACCTCCCCACCTATCCGAGAGGCCACATCAAGCATGTGCGATGTCAACTCAGGTACAAGCATCATTCCTGCTCAAATGGGAGATTTGGTCAGGCCAGCATGGTGGAGATCATCGCACGTAGAGGGCATCATTGTCACGGCTGTTATAAGCATGGCCCTTGCATCTTGATTTAGAGTTGTGGTTTGGGAAAGGTTGCGAGCCTAAGCACTCAGTCGTTTTTCAGTTACAAACTAGTTATGGAGAGTGACCGGGGAGCCGAGGTAGTGGTTGTACCAGAGAAAGTTTGGTCTGAGTTGGAGGAGGAGCATATTCCTGCCCCCCCCATTGGTATTCGATCACGTGGAAGAAAGCTCGGCTAGCAAGCCTGAGGAGCACGAGGACCAACAGGTGCATAGGAGGGATCGACATTGACCGAAGAAGAAGGAATCCTCTAAAGATGAGCCAGACACACACCCAAATGGGGAAATCATCAAAGATTACATCCACCCCACAGAAGAGGCGACACCTCCCCTTTTAGCAGAGAAAATGCCAGATGAAGACACCCTGAAAGTGGAAGATTTCTTCGGGCCGCAGGGCCAATTGAAGATTCGAGAATGAGGTGGAGGCCCGATCATTCTTTTCCTTTTCCCACTCGACAAATCGGTCTTTGGCTAAATGTATAGTTGTCTATTTGCTCCAGGTTTGAAGCCTACTAAGGTCTGTAGGTTGTTTAAAATCGTCATGATCTGCACCCTGCAAAGAACACCTGTAGAAAGTAGTCATGATTTCTTAGCAATCCTTTTCACCTTATGATTCACTGGCAGAGGCGGGGAGCCGGGCCACATAGGCGGCATCATATTTTGTAACTGTTTTGATAATCGGTCTGGGGCCATATTCCTATAAATAACTGTGTAATAGAAGATCAAAGGGTTGGAAAATCATTTGGCTGAGGCCTGGGGATCGAGCTCTATTTTGAAGCATTCTCATTGATACAATTGTAGTGTCTAAGGTTGATATGTGACAGAGATTCATGTGTTGCTTTGCTTACAGTCTGTTTTTATTTTCTCCTCATGTGATTGTGCTTCTTGTTGTCTTATTACATTATGTTTTCCTTTCATACCTGAAATCAATGTATAATAGCGTAGAATTCTTGGAAACAAGATCTGGCTATTATTTCAGGTGTTCATTTAACATTTCCACTAAAGTTGATATCGAATTCATCTCTACTGGGTGCTAGTATCAATGGACTGTTCTTTCTTTCTTCTTTTATCACCCGAAAATAGCCTTACGATGGGAAGCAGGTGGCTACCTTACCTCTGTTTGGATATCCCATGCTGCAGCACTGCTATCTGACCTTCGTGTTGTGTCGTGACTCCATCGCCCAATGCTTTCACCCGTGATTATCTCACCAAACTTTAAACAACTTATTTCGACCAAAATTTGACCTCTTGAGAATATGCTTGATTGAATATCTTGAGTAATGGAAGTTGGTGTGTTTCATTTTCATTGTTGACAACCTTGATTATTTCCAGTCTTTTGTATGTTTAAGAGTGTGGCTGATGCTTGAATGATCATCCTGAGTAACAAGCCTTTGCGTTTCTTTCTGATTATCTTCAGCCCCTTTTTTAACAGAGATCCCTCTCTGACTATGTTGGGTCAGTAGCACAAGTCTAAATTTGTTCTATGGTTACCCCAGCTTGGCCTTCCACCACAACCTCGGGGGTCATTTTGGGTGTTAACAAATTGGCGCCATTGCCGGGGAATATGAGTTGTTTTATAATCCCTCAGGGAATGACAAAGTTTCAGAGCTGAATGTTGATGGTGAACAACAGTCAGACATTGAGGAGGCTATATACTTTTCACCTAGTGACTCCACTCACTGATTTTTCAGTAGAAAGGAAGCTCCACTAGGGGAAAATCGGCAACTCCACTAGAGAGCGATCCGAGGTATCTAAAAGGATGAAAGAACTAAGAGCCAGATATCCAAATATTGATTTCCTTAAAGAGATCTTGTTCTTTTGTTTTGGTTTCCTTCTACCCTTATGTGTCTATGTCATAAAATATCTGTGTTGCAAAATATCTCTAAGCCATGAGAGAATTTCCTTTGTATATCCCTCCCTAGACCTCACCAGGGTAGGTACTCCCTTCACCCCTGGAACTGATCCCGTCCCTTCTTTTGAACCATGTAAGATCCATAACCAGCCTTACAAACCCCATGAGAGTGAGGCTGATTATAGTCTCCCTGTACATGCTCCTTTACTTTCAGATCTTGGCTGAGATATAGCCCTCTAAAGCTACCCTCTGTTCTCCATGAATTCCCTCCAAAATACCACAAATACCTCCCTATTTTTTATGGAGAATCCGAAATCCTTACTGCTGAAAAACACCTTCAAGGATTTGAACATTTTCTGGACCTTTTTGAAGTAGAACACGACGATGTCTGTATGAGGGCCCTTGCACAATCCTTCCAAGGGAATGTCAAGGAGTGGTTTAAGCATTTGATGCCTGAGTCTATTGGTACACGGGAAGAGCTGTATGATGTTTTTTTGGGTTTTTGGCATAAGAGAAGGTCATGGGATCTAGTTCTTTCAGATTTTTACTCCCTGAGGAGGCAAGAAGGTGAGCCCATGTCCAGTTTTAACAAGAGATTTACAAATTTTTATTATAGCATGCCGAAGGGAATTCAACCCCTAGAAAATGCTGCTAAGTTTCATTATGCCTCTATTTTTCCCTTTGAATCATCCTTTCGCCTTCTGGAGAGAAGATCCCCCAATTTGCAGCATATGTTCATGGATGCACTGGAGGTTGAAGACAATCTCAGAATGTCTAGAAAAATATCAGAGCATGGAAATGGGGATGAGCCAAGGAGGAGTTTATAGTTTGAAGGAGAGCATGAGCAGAAGAATCCTATTCTATTTTCCCATAGTAAGTAGACAAATGACTAACCAGGCTTTGTGCCAGAGGATGATGGTGCAAGTTTGTTCTATGAAGACTGCGCTCAACGTATTGAAAATCGGGGGGTGCAGGGTCTGAGTGATAGGTCTGGTCCTCCCTTATATGATGAATACAAAGAGGAGGATGTCATAGGTTTCCTAGAAGTAGATGGGAAATATGAGCCAGCCTGCAGTCAATTCCAGTATGTAGAGGACCCGTCCAAAGAGGGGAGCTCGACTGCTGCTCCTAATTTTAGCATTGGAGGCCATGTAGAGATTGATCCTAGGGGTGAGAACCCTTCTTTTTCGAATCTAAATCATTCACCAGAATAAAGAGAGTTCTCAAAGCCATGGGTGAGGGAAGCTTAGGAATTATGCATGAAGAATGCTGCCCCCATCCAAGAGAGGAAGAAGAAGCTAATGACCCAGAGGTTTCTAGAAGTCCCCAACAGGCAGAATTTTCTTCATGGGATGAAGCTGGAGGAGATTATGGAATTCTTGAAAAAGTTATTGGGCCTGGTGCATACCTTCAGCCAGCTGACTAGATAATTGAGGTGCTAGAGGGAGACTGGGCTAGGCAGCATGATTTTTATGCAGGCTTTCCAAGCTGGGAGTCCTGGTTTCAGGAAGAGTGGCCTTTTTTCGATCCTTTCAGAGGACAGAATGAAGTTTCTTTTGAGGTCCCAGAGCAGAACCGTGTTTTCAACCTAGGAATCGTGACTAGCCTAGGAAAAGATATTATAGACAACCCATATGTGGGAGCAAACTCTCCAGTTGCGAAGTTACGGTCGTGTCATAGGGAGGTGCTCGAAGCTGTTTGTTTCTATCCAACCAGGTCACACAGGGGTTTTAGTATGCATGATTTTCAGGTTTGGTTTGAAGTTGGTCAAAGGTAATCAATCCCTAAGCTTGATGTGGGCACCGAGGGGAACGAATGGCTTACTTACTGCTCTTTTGAAATAAAATCTGCTAGGCTGGAAGAGGAATCTCAAGTTGATAGAGTACCGAGAAAGTGGCAGCAGGGACAACCTTGTCCTGGCAGAAGAAAGGCACAAATATTTGAAGGATACCATTTTTTATACGATACAATGGTGGATTACATGAGAAAATTTATTAGCTGGGGTGGATGGTCTTGTTTTACTCAGAAGGTTCTCACCCATCATCATCTCCTGGCGCCATTAATTTTTGTTTTTCTAATGTTAATTGGGCACGATGAAAAGATCCACCCGGGGTATTAGTTGCTGGACTGGTTTCACTGGCATTTTCACATCACATGATATGGTTGTCATTCTAGTAACGTAGGATAGAGTATTCTGTACATATTTCAATGCATATATGTGTCTCATTTCGATTTGTGAATGACAAATGTGTACTCATTAATGTGTATTGAATCTAATTTCTATTGAATATTATGAAATGTTATAATATAAGATGATTTTTCAATCTTGCTTATGCATGTGAAGTTTTCCTAAAGGGATGGAAACTTGAATTGGAGTGGTTGGTGTAAAACATCAATGTATTGCAATAGTAACTTAAACATAGCTCAAACATCAATTAAATGATATAAGATAACGATATTAAATAAACTATCTAACGTGAATAACATTAGACATGCATGAATAAACAATCACATGACTATACTATGTACCTCAATCAATTAGGCCTTCTGGATCCTCTCTGTTTTTTATTGTCTCAAACAACATCTCGTGCTCTGCATGAGGTAGTAAGTAGCGTACTTTTTTTGATGACTTCATTGACATTGTTTGTAGTTGGATGTTTGTACCAACGATCAAGTGCTTGAAGTGATACACCCATGAACCTGGTCTATAATCCATGTATGTGTAGCCATTGCTCTTTGGTCCCTTTCCATCTACTGTAAGATATTCCCCCTGAACAACCATCGAGCCAATCGAAAAGGTAATGTCTTCACTATCAGATAATGATGCAAGGAGGGCTTGCTTCTCATGGACGCATCACGTCAACCGATAATTAGTGCCAATTGCATTATCTGTCGGGGAGACAACTACGTAGATGTTTCCTGCAAAAATGCACTTTATGGTCATATTCCAACAAGTAGTGGTATTATAACTTGGATAATTACACAAACAAGGAGGGAATCGGGATATGAATGTATAAATGTTTACCTGGTTGTACAAGATCAGATATATGATCATATTCATTCAAAATAGACGAATGGCCTTCCTCTATATGGATTGTTTCAACAACTGAACGTGGGTCCAATGCAAGTGATACATGATCCCATTCATCAACCCAATATATTGATTCACACTCATCTGACTCACAACTGCTGGAAGGCCCACAAAATAAAGCAATTTTCCTCGTCCATATTTCAAATAAGGGGTTGTTTGAGCTTCGAACCGAATGAAATCCACGAGTTCCTTGTATAATACTACAACTATAAGAATGCGATCGATCTATATCAACCACATGCCATAAATTTATTACAACATGTCCTCTACCTGTTGGTCTGTGTTGCTCTGTGGTTCGATCTGAAATTTTTGTAGAGCACCATTGAACTATGGATTTTGCATCCCGAATATGAGGGTTTGTCATGCACCTCATCTCCTCCCTTCGTAGGGTAGTTTTGATGCATGCTCTAGCCTCGTCATGCTCTCCCTTTCCATGCTCGGTCTCAAAATAGTTCCATATATGAAGCACATCATAAGTCTTGTGAAAAATACTCAACCACTGAAATACACGTGCATTTTTGAACTGGCCTGCACAACCATTTGACCATATCCAATGTTGATCCATCTATATACCTCTCTCCTTCAATTGGTCATAGAAAATTCTGAAGCAATGCTGCACATAATGCAAGTCGTGGCACCTGTCATCATCGATGTAGAATTTGGTCTCTTTCAATATTATCCTCATGTCATTGCTACTCTTTGGCACGTTCCTTTACGTGATATGAACCATTATGCTAACTTGGTCTGAATGGTAGTATTGAATTTGAATCTCATTATGTTTCTGGAGGGTGTAGTTTTCGGCAAAGTCCACAACCAACAATATTGTTCCATTGGGAAATGTGCCCCTGCACTGTGTGTATTGTTCATCCTTCCATTGTGCTACATGGACATGTTGGACATACTGCTCGGCATTCTGGTAGAATTCCTTCATGAAATCACAAATTTGTACCCAGTGCCACAAAACCAAGGGCATTAATACAACGTGAAATTTGCAATCTGAATATATATGTATAAATTCAACATGTATAGTATGAAAGTATGAAAACTTAGATTACTTGTGACTTCACCAATGCAATTTTTTGCTTTCATTCGCACTATCTACTTGATATGTTATGTACTTGAAGTTCTGCATTTCTACTGACATCCTCCCAAATTTGTGCTCCTCAATTTCATGGATGTAAGGGCTCAATAATGCAAATCCACTGCACCTGGAACATGTCCCATATAAGCATGATCTTTTATAATATTTTTGTCCTTCAGGTCTTGGACACATTATGCTATGTATAAATTCTCTGGATGCATTCGATGGTTGTAATGATGGGTAGTCCTGTACAATGTTAGTATGCAAATCACAAAATATATGTCTATATGTATCATAATTGTACTCAAATTATACATGGTATCTGCAACAAAATGTGTTGCGATCAATGCAAATTCTAACATACTAGGGTTTGCATTTTTCAAAGGACCTTTGGCCCAAGTTCAATTGTGTGCTCATTCTTGAACCTCTCAGAGAGTGTAGTTTGTGTCATGTCAAGGAAGTGCTTGACATGGGGTTCACGCCCCTTAACACTTTTTATCAACTTTAACACATCTCTTTGATTCGATGACGGTCTAGTGTTATCATACCAAAAATTTTGTACTAGTTCTTTAACAGCTTCAATAAGCTTCATGTCTGAACGAGGTAACCTAGTACCAACAAAGGCCCAACAATCTTTTTGGCCTGGTGTCTCAAGTTTTTCTATAATAGAAAAATACTTTTAAAGAGTCTTCCTATCTACTTTAAATGTTTTACATGTGTGTGATAGAAGGCGACGTTGCCTTGTGGATTTGTCTACAATCGATTCCAACAATACACGACGGGCCGCATTAAAATATTTTGTATGAGAAGTTTTTCCAATCAAATCAAATGCAGATTGTAGATTTATAACAACATGATTGTTGGCCTCTGAAATTCTAACTATCTTTATGCCCAAAATTCTCCTAACATGAGCTAGGCAATGTGATTTTAACAAAGCCAAAACAATTGACATTTTGCTGCATCGGTTATGGATTCAAAAAATTATTTGATTATCCTATTACAATGGAAATCAATCATAGTGCATTTGGGAAAATTACCTTCAAGTCCTTAAAATGAACTTTCATCCACATGAATACGTCTGGGAGTTCTTCGTCATATGCTTGATAGTCGAGGAAAGGGAGTCGGAAAGGAAGTACGAGTCTCGTCCCCGGTTTGTTGTGGCCCTTTGTTCACAATTTGGTCCTGCAAGGGAGTGTGTTGGACATGTGTGTGGTCTTCTTGGGGAGGTTTCCAATTAACAACTTGTTCAACATCCATCCCTTCATACTCGGCATCAACCAAGATTTGATTGACTTCAACCAATTCATCATTGCTTGTTGATGGATCTAAGGCACTAACATTTTGATGTCAATGGTTTTCCATGCACAACCTGGCCTTTTCTCTTATCTCATGGGCCTTTTCAGGGGGTGGCTCTTTACTTCTAGAATTTCTTTTATTATTACATCTTTTTCCCATATTCAAAACATTTTTTAACAAAACAAAAATATCACCCCCGCAAGAATAAATAACAAATAAGATATTAAAACTCAATGTGCATTATTGTTAAAACTTGATGTAGAAATTGATTATATACAACAACATCTAGTGAGAATGTTTTCATATAATCTTAAAATCTATTGAGAATGCCCTAGATATAACAACAACATCACCTCTAGGAACTCAATTGGATGGTATTGGATGGTGGTATGGGATGTTAGTAGGAGCACATTCCCTACAAAAGGAGAAGCTCCTACTCACTTCATTTTCATGTTTTGGATAAGGGAAAATAGCCCCAAAAGATCAAGAGTTTGATTATTTAGGTGTTTGTGTGAGTTGTAGTGAAATCACGAGGAATTCAACAAAATGATGTTTTTGTACTAGATGGAGTTATGTGATTATGAAATATAATTGGTGGTGATGCAAGTAAGTTTTTTTATTATCTTCATGAAAGGTTGAAAGCATTTCTTGGTGCATGTTGTAGTTTTTTTGTGGTAAGATGTTTTTATTGTCTATGTTGAATATTAAGAAGACTAAAATACATTTATCATAGATTCATGAGGAAAAACTAAAATAGATACAATTCAAACAAAGTGAATGAAGACTAAAATACATTTAACAATATAAAGTTGTCACCATACCTAAATGATTATGATTGCTCTTTGCTTCAAATGTAAAATTCTCTTTTGATGTATCCACTATATGTAAGAAGAGTTCAAGTGTGTCCAAGCAGCATGAGAATTCAATCCAAGGATCCAAAGAGAGTCCAACTGTTGTATATTCAATCAAAGGAGCCAAATAGAGCCCAACTAGTGTGTATTCAATCCAAAGAG
>BSBM01000067.1:1562500-1577500 GCA_027924585.1 Larix kaempferi
TATGAAGTGGAGGAAATGGTTTGCAAAATTTCATGTAATGTGCGCATGCTATAGACATGCACCATGGAAACCAGATGAGGGGAGTTATGAGAAGATTACGAGGGAAGTAACAATTCATAACTTAAATAAGTGTGAAAGATTAATAAATACATTCTAATAAATACAATACATTATTGATACATTGATACATTAATGAACAAAATGTATATATACAATGATATACATTGTATTTATATTTAATGTTTAACCTTATAAAAATAAAATGTAAATTATATAACCTTTTAAAATTTTACCTTTTTAAATATATAATGTAATTTTCAACATTAATTTTAAGTATAGATTAAATATATAAATGCAATTTTCATTATCCAAGTCGTTTGGTAAGTATGACTCTTTTGGTAAGTATGACTCTTTGAGATAATGTTCTTTACACTCAAACGATGACTTTAAGATCATGTTTAAATTCTGTGGAGTACACTCTTGGTATGTGGACATGCCATTTCGAACAAGACAATAAAATGTTATTTCGTCTTACACTCTTAGTATTTATTTGACAATGAAGACCATTTTTATAAGTTGTGATCCCCATCCTTGTCCATGATGGTTTTGTCTTTTATATCATAAATGCAAAACATGGTTATTATATAATTTTTTTTATATATTTAAAATAAAAACATGGTTATTTCATTTATTAATTAATTTAATTTAAATAATAGTAATTATATATAATATATTTTAACTATAAAATTATAATTTAAACTTCAAATGTCAAATTCATATATAAATATATAGGTAGTGTTGATACATATCAAGTTATGAAGTTTTTACATAACAAGTTATTTAATTTCCCATCCAATGTTTACATTGTACATTATAGTAATGAATTATATTATAATTTTCAAGGCATTGGACTCTAAAATTATGTATGTTCTTAAAAATTGTATAATAACATTATAAGTGGTAAATTGTTTTTTTTTTTTTAACAAAATAAACAATCATTTTATTTATAAATATTTTATTTTCTTGTCTATAATTTTTGAAGATGAATAACTCTATTTTTTAGATTTACATTTAAATTTGTTAATGCATTTAACAACTAGAGAAATATCATTACTACAATGAAACATCTTCACTAACTTACTGATCTTTACATGTAAATTTGGTAATACATATAATAATTAGAGAAATATCACTACTATAATCAAACACCCTCACTAACCTACTAAACCAAAACAAATAAATTCATATTTTTTGACAATCTACAAATAAAACTTAGATGAGTTTTTCTAAAACATGTAATTTACACACTTGAGATACAAGTTATATTCTAAAACCTTTAAACACTTTAAGAACATATGAATCTTATATCAAATCAATATATCAAGGTTATATAACTCAAGAAAATACAACAATAAGAAGGTGGCCCAACAATAAGATATAAAGAATGAAGATTTACATAAACATAACAAATTCATTCAAATATATGGCATTTTAAAAATAAATAACCATAGTTGGTCTATTAAAGTTCTTAGATATCATAAATAAAATTTAGATGCATAATTTAATAAATTAATTTGAGTAGTAGTGTATTGATTTCATTTTTTCTTGCATTGATTTTTGTGTACTTATTTTAATATTTGTTTTGCATTTATTTTAATAGATAAGTGTTTGAACTACATTGAAACCATTTTCCTGTGTGAAATTTCTCAAAATGAATAACACTATCATTACTTATACACATACATTTTGTAATGACTCTAATAATTAAAGAAATATTACTACTATAATGAAACATTCTCACTAACTTATTTAGAAGATATCATTATACCATTTGAGAATATACAAATAAAGTATAATGAGTTTTTTTTAATTCATGTAATTAACATGTAAGATATATAAATTATATTATGAAACCTCTAAACAATTTAAGTTTAGAACATATAAATAATAAATAATACATGAAATCAAAATATTATTAGCAAAAACTAAAACTAAAGAGTATATTAATAAATAATACATGAAATCAAAATATTATTAGCAAAAACTAAAATTAAAGAGTATATTGGTTACAATTCAAGGTGGTCCAATAATAAGATATCAAGAATGAAGAATGAAGCTTGACACAAACACAATAAATTCATGAGCATATCCCATTTTAAATTAGAGAGTCATAATTGGAGTATTTTTTAAAGTTATTAGGAATTATCAATAAATTGTACTTGCATAATCTTCAACAAAAAAATTCATTTAACTTTTAGTATATTGATTTCAATGTTTGTTGTATTGATGTCTATAAGCTCCTTATATTTTAGTGTTTCTGTATTGGTTTCAACTTTTGTGCATTGATATTAGTGTTTTTTTACATTCATTTCAATCTTTTCATACGTTGGTTTTAGTGTCTATTGCATTGAAACCATTTACACTATCTTTCATTTATACACATAATATAAATTTGGTAATGCTTGCAACAATTAGATAAATATCACTACTATAATCAAACACCCACACTAACCTACTTAATAGATATCATCATACCACCTAAGAATTTACAAATATTGACTCAATGGGTTTTTCGAAAATCAAAATGCAGAAGATAGAAGTTATATCAAGAAACCTCTAAAACAATTAAGTTTAAAATATATAAATAATACATGAAATCAAATATTATTAGAATAAAGTGAAGAGTTACATGAAGATCAAGAAAATACAACAATAAATACAACAATGAGAAGGTGCTACAATCATAATATATCGATATTGAAGCTTGATAAAAACAAAAAATTCATGAGCATATATCCCATTTTAAAAAGATAGAATCATGGTTGGCCTATTAGATGAATTCTTTAAACATCATAAATGAATTGTACTTGCATAATTTCCAACAAAAAAATTAATTCGAGTGCTAGTACATTGATTTTAGTGTTTCTTGCATTGATTTCTATAATTTTCTTACATTTTAGTGTTCTTGTAATGGCTTCGATGTTTTGTGCATTGACTTTAGTTCTTTTATTATTATTATGTGCATACAGGTACAATGTCTTGTGCCTTGATTTTAGTGTTTTTTTTATTGATTTCAATGTATTCATACATTGATTTTAGTGTATGTTGCATTTATTTCAATATATTACCTTCATTACAATATTTGTGCATTCATTTTAGTGTTTCTTGTATTCATTTCAATATGCTACTTATGTTTCAATGTTCTTGAATTGGTTTCAATGTTTTGTGTGATGTCATCTATTTGATATAAGTTCAATTACAATCCGAGTACACAAATTCAAGTTATCATATCCTCCCATGATGAACAAATGGATGATATGTACATGAGGATGTAAGAAAACACACATGAGAACATGTTAGGAAACAAAGAGAGAAGTTACGATATATTAATGATGAACAAAAGGAAGATTGAAGAAAACAAAAAAGTGAACAACAAATAGCATGAGAAAAGCTACAAAAGAAACAAATGAAAAATGACTAACAACAAGAATAGAGAAAAAAAGAGGTTGAATGATTAAGAGCTTATTCCTCATATAACTTTTGAATAGTTGTTAAATTTCAAATGATAGGATTCCCCTTTCTCTCTCATACACCCACACACATAATTATGAAATCTATGTAATGTCATGCAGCCACTCATATTTGCAACTAGTATAGATTCATCTTAAATTGAGATCTATCAAGCATAAAGAGGGATCAAATCCCTCAAGGTGCAAACATTTCCTCAAGTTTTCCACTATAAAGAAATGGTTTGTGCCTCAAAGGATTTGATCTCTCTTAACACTTAATAGATATGAAATTAAGACAAATTCTTACATTTTGAAATAAAGGCATGGAACATGGCTTAAATTATAAAATTTTGTAAAGAATTTTACAAATTATAGTAAAATTATGAAGAAATTTTCCAATTATAAAATCTAGCAAATTTTTTAATAGATATTTTTTTAAATTATAAGATTTTGTAAAAATCATGAAAAATTACCTAAATTTTGAGACCTTACAATATATTGTACAATTTATAATAAAACAATATATAAGAATTTTATAAATATGATTTTGAGCAATAAAAAGTTGTTAATATTTTTATTAAAAAAAACCTAAGATTACATTAGAATATTTTAGGTCCAAACAACTAAGGCTTATTTGGGTGAGTCTTTAACGTCACCTAAAGAGTGATCTTTAACTCCACCTTCCTCTTGAACAAACATAAAGAGATGATAATAAGGTGGAGGAGATAGGTTCCAAAATTGGATGTAATGTGTGCAAAGGAGAAGGGCATATAATGCAGTAATGCTCACCAATTTAAAATAGTAAAAGAATGAAAAGTGGTTTTTCAATAACGACTTCATCTTTTTAACTAAAATTAAATGGCTATACTATTAAGAAATGATAATGAGGTGGAGGAGATAGCTTTCAAAATTGCATGTAATGTGTGCAAAGGAAAAAGGACATATATTACAATGATAGTTACCAATTTAAAATAGCAAAAGAATGAAAAGTGATTTTTCAATAAGATGGTGACGACTTCTTTTAACTAAAACATAGATTACATAAAAGAATTATAACTTATTAATTGTAAATGGTTAATATATATAATTAATGTTGATAAATACAAATAGAATAATACAACATAATAATAAATGCTAATATGCAATGTATTTATATTCAATATATTCAACATCAATTGTAAATCTTGTAAGATATAAATGTTGTTTGCATTTGCCAAGTTGTTTGGTCACATATGACTTTGAGCACTCAACAGTAAGATGATAAGATATAAAAGTTGTTTGCATTTGCCAAGTCGTTTGATCACATATGACTTTGAACACTCAACGATGACTTTGAAATGATGTTATGTGTGAACTATGACCATGAAATTATGTGCACTAAGATATAAATGTTGTTTGCATTTGCCAAGTTGTTTGGTCACATATGACTTTGAGCACTCAACAATAAGATGATAAGATATAAAAGTTGTTTGCATTTGCCAAGTCGTTTGATCACATATGACTTTGAACACTCAACGATGACTTTGAAATGATGTTATGTGTGAACTATGACCATGAAATTATGTGCACTACACTCTTAGTATGTGAACATGGCAGTTGGAACCAACGAATAACAGGTTATTTGCTCTTACACTCTTAGTATAGACTTACATTTCAAACCAACCTTATAACTTGTTCATCCCCATCGTTATCCACGATGGTTTTGTCTTTTATGTTATACCATGTGAAAAATGCATTTGGGGCTTGTGAATTTGTTTAAGCAAATTATAAACTTGAAGTTGATGATCTTGCATGAATATCGTTATTATGGTAATTATTTTATCTTATTATTTTGATTTTTTATATTTATTTGTCAATTAATTTATTTCAAATAAAAATAATTATATATAATAAATTTTATGTATAATAAATTATAATTTGTAGATATAAAGTTAAATTTAAAATGTCAAATTTAAATATAAATATTTATTGGTCTCATGGGGTAGCTCAAATAAAAATAATTATATATAATAAATTTTATGTATAATAAATTATAATTTGTATATATAAAGTTAAATTTAAAATGTCAAATTTAAATATAAATATTTATTGGTCTCATGGGGTAGCTCACTTGGTGGGGTAGTCTCATGGGTAGCCGTAACAAGGTTAAGGTTGAGGTTGAGAGTTCAATTTTCTCCATTTTCCGAGGTTAGAGTGGAGGTTAGGCATCCAAGTTTGGTGCCTAAAAGTGTATATGTTATACTTATTTCTAATAATTTAGTTATTATTCTTAATACATTTTAAGAAGGTTAAAAATATTTGTATTATAGAAAATACTATAGTTTTGACTTGATTTTAAAGCAATTTTTTGAAGTTTTTCCTTTCAAAATTTATTTTTTATTAATTAAAATCATTTTATTAAATAATTTACAATAATTTTAAAGTTAAAATTAAAATCATTGTACCAAATCAATGTATTTGTTATTTAAATTAATAGATAATGTCAAAGTATAATTATAAAGTTAAAGTTGAAATCATTAATAATTTACAATAATTATAAAGTTAAAGTTGAAATCATTATATCAAATCAATGTATTTGTTATTTAAATTAATGGATAATGTCAAAGTATAATTATAAAGTTAAAGTTGAAATCATTATACCAAATCAATGTATTTGTTATTTAAATTAATGGATAATGTCAAAGTATAATTAAATTATTGTAATTTTTTTTTACTCAATTTTCAAAATCAATGTTAATAGTGTGAAGTAATTAAAATATTTACCATACAAAAATTTGCTAAAAAATATTTTTATTAAAGAAATATAAAAGTCTTTTTAGACTTTTGATTTAATAAAGCAAGATTTTAAATTTAAATGATTATTAAATATAGAAAATTAGAATTAGACTTTACATTTTTTATTTAATAAGAAAGTTTTTAAATTTAAATCATTATTGAATATAAAAATTAAAATTAAATAAAAGGAAGAAATGTAAATATTATATTAAGTATAAGGTGTTTATTATATATATATATATATATATATATGAGGTTCACCAATTTGGGAAGAATTCACAAGAGGTGAACATGTGAAGGGGCCTCACCCTATAGGCTATGAGACATCAAGTGAGGTCCTTATATATCTATGCATAGCCACCCAAGAATTTGAACTAGAGGCCTTCTACTTACAACTCACAGATAAAGCTAACCCATCGGCTTAATAATATATATATATATATATAAATGAGTGTTATATGTTTTTCATGATTTTTGTCTATAATATAATATATTTATATTTTAATATTTAAAAGAAAAAGACTAGCTTAATATGAAGGACATGTGCTTACCCCTTGCTTATTGGCTATTATGGGGTACCAATAGAGTCTCCCCTAATACTATATATATATATAATTTATTAATTTTAATTTTAGCACATATTACATATTACATGAGCAACAAAATCAATGAGCCATACTCTCACTCAGATCAACTAATTAGAACCATTTTCTCAATCTTTACAAAAAAAAAAAAAAAAAATCCGTTCGTAAAACTTCCTTTCTATAATTCTAATCTAAAACTTCTTTAAAAACAAATACTATTATAACAAAATAATTTTCCTATCCTTATTTCCAATAATTTGGTTATTTTTTTAATACATTTATATATTAATTATAATGATTTTAATTTACAAATTATAAAATTCACATTCAATTAAATGGTGTTTTTAAAATTTATTTTATATTAATTGAAATCATTTTATCGATGATGATGATTAATTTTTCATAAAATTAATTTTGGTTTATCTAACCTTAAGAAGGTTATTACTTGGTTTGCTTTAAACTTTTGTTTCTATGCTCAAAAAACTTGGTAAGAAACTTTCCAAACTCGCTAAAACTAAACACTATAATTTTAGCAAGTTAGAAAATTAACAAAATTTATATTGTAACAAATACAAACCAATAAATAAATTACAATAATTTTAAAATTAAAATCATTATACCAAATCAATATACTTGTTATTTAAATTAATGCATTAAGTCAAAGTAAAATTGAATTATTACCATTTTCTTTTATCCAATTTTCAAAATCAACGTTAATAGTTTGAAATAATTTAAATATTGACCATTTTTTATTAAAAAAACATAAAAATCTTCTTAAACTTTTAACTCAATAGGATCAACGAGTTTTTAAATTTAAATCATTATCAAATATAGAAAACTATTTTTTTTATAATAAATCTCAACTGTATTAACCCTATAGACATTGGTTTCTTGGATGTGGTTTTGGTAACAGTAGCATATTGAATGTTAATAATTCCGTACGGATGTTCAGTTTTGTTGCATGGATATAGGTCGTCAAGATAGTCATATCTACCTTACATTATTATAGTTAATGTCATATCTACTTTATATTATTATAATTACATTATGGCGTAAATGGATGTTAATCATCATTATTAATTAATCAATTAAATATATCTACTTTACATTATTACAAAAAACTTGTTCAATTAAAAATTGATATGTAAAGTTAGAATCTTATATATCATTTCACATAGCTATATTAAAAATGCTTATTCAAAAAAATATTAAATAACAAAGTTTAATAATATTTTTGCTCCATTCAACGACGAAAATATAATGGCCACATCTGGAAGTTTGATTATTAAAACGTTGCTTGTTTTTTGGATGGTTACAACGCGAAACTAGATCCTGCTGGTTGGAAAATTCAGCTTTTTTTATATTCGTTGTTTCTTACAGTGCCCGATTTTATATTCATTGTCTTTTTTTTTTCTAGTGCCCTTCCGGTGGGAAAGTTCAGCTCTTTTATATTTGTTTATGATAGTGCCGGATTTTATATTCATTGTTTTTTATAGTGCCCGAATCCTGACGTATGGAAATTATATACTACGCTACTGTTCGCAACATTGGAGCTTGTTGGATTGTGATAACAATGGAGTTTGGTGTAAAGTTCAGCGCAACTTGAGGTATTGAAAACCCTAATTTATTAGCCAGTCAAATCTGGGCCAGTTCCTTGTCAGCCCGGTTCTTTGTTATAGCTGGTTTCGATGGATAAAATTATATTCGTGGACCGCAGTTCATAGCCTTTTCCCTTTTCTATCTATCTGTTATGCAGAGTCTTTGGCGTGAAGTACATTCAATCGCACGCCAATACACAGAACCATGCAGAAAACTAATATAAGCTTTAATAGCATATAATGTATACACAGACTGGACTGCGGCAGACAAGATTATCTAACAAACAGTAATTTCGTTTGCTAATCTGTTATCCACATATCCATATTGAATTTATTATTACTAAATTATATATATATATATATATTGTGTTCATTCTACTATTATATCTAGTTTTTAATTTATAGATAGTTTTTAATTTAAAGTTAAATTTGATTTGTCATATTTTTATTATGTTTTTATATATCACCACTACATTAAGCATATCTCTTTTGGATTTAACTATAATTAAGTGTTTTTAGAAACACTAATGTACTAGTCACATATCCTAAAGACATTGAAGTTTTTTTTATTATAAAGATGTTTTTTATTATTATTATAATTATACATAGTGTCTATTTTTATAATTATATGTATAGTTTTTAATTTAAAGTTAAGTTTGATATATTGAATTAAGTAGTTTTCTTTCGAATTTAATTGTAAAAAGTACGAGCATATGTGTCTTTATACTCATTTGTCATTCTCACTTTTTTGAAAAAAAAAACCTACTTTTTTTTTCATAGTAATTTTTACATTTTATTTTTAATTAATTTATTTTTTATAACAATTTGTTTAAACATTAACTTTCATCCTTAATCAATGTTAAATTTTTTTATTTCTATTTACTGTAGTAAGGAATTCATTCTAAGGATAGACTGAAACTTTCTTGATTATGTATTAAGTTCTTTAGATCCTTAAGTAAGACAAAAGCATAATAAATGGAACCCAAACTCCTATATCAAACACATACACAAATAATTCAAGCATGAAAGGAAGGAGAAGAGATAGATGTCTTATATATAATCTATACATTGTCCTAGTTGCTTTTGGTTGATCCAGGTCCAAGCTTACAGATCCAAACTCTAATCCTACAACATAAGATAGGAAACACAACCTTCCAATGCACACAAGTGTATTAAGCCAAATCTAAATACAACATTTCATACATTAATGAATGAGTCACCTGAAATGGGAATAGCCCAAGTTCTTATTATGAAAGCCAAAAGAAGCAATTGCAATGTACTATACTTGATCCTTGATGTAGGAGCACCTTCTTACAAGCTCTCAAGCATCACCTTTGCAAGACTTACAAGATCATAAGTTTTGTGCTTTCAGAATCATCCCTTTTTCCCATGGATGGCTCTCCTTATGTAGGATTTGGGAGGCCAACTTCTTGGAAAAGGTTTTGGATCTAGACGAGGAAAAGGTTTTTAATCCTAAAACCTTAGGCTTATATTTTATATATTTATTTTAAAAAATAAAATGTAGAGTAAAATTCAAGATATGTAAACATTTTGATTTTTTTTTTTACTTTAATTTGAATTTTTCTTATATTTATAATGATTTATTTTATAAAAAAATTCATAAAATTTATATATAATATCTATAAATAAATAATTTAAAATTTCTTATTTTATTTTATTTACTAAAATATTTTTATATATTTTTGAAAAATAAATCAAAATTTTAAAAATTCTTAAAAAATAAATAAATAAACCATTTAATTAAAAAATGTCATATCTTATTTGAAGGATTCAATCCTTACAATGAAGTCATGAACATCTTCAATTTTGACTATTACCAACATAGATCCATCTTATAGGTGGATCTATTAAGCACTGAGAGGGATCCAATTTCTAGAGGTGTAATTTTTTATTTTATCTTAAATTTTTAACATATTAAGCAAATATTTGTACACCTTAAGAAATTGGATCCCTTTCGGTGCTTTACAGTTTAAGATGGATCTATGCTATTTTTAATTTTTAATTTTTAATTTTATGAGTCGACATTAGTTTTTAATTACTTTTTATTTTTGATAAGTTATGAGCTCACATAGGAATGTTACATTACTTAACCTGACAAACATGACAACATATCCCTCATACTGGGTTGTAGGCACCTCATTACTCTTGGTACAAATATTTTAAAGAGGTTACAGTTATTTTTAAAGCCAAATCTATTAAGTCTATTTTTTAGACATTTTTTCTTTGAATTTTCTTTGAATGTCTTTTAACCTGAGGGACTGGATTTTGGTTTAAGAAACCATGATCCAGGGGTATCTAAGCTATCAAAATTATCTGGGGATCGCATAAAGCCTAAGCCAGACTAACCTTTAGCATGGCTGGATTTTTTTTTGTGTCTCCTCCCACCCTGCAAAGTTTCAAAATCTGAGCCGCCTAACAAATAAAACCCCTTGAATACCAACTGCGTTAACATGACTTAAAAATCTATTTTTTTAGACTCAATTGTTAAGTTTTCCCCATAATATTATCTCTTTCTTTTCACAAAATAAAAATTATTTATTAAGTTTTTCCCAACAATTTTCTAAGTATTATTTCTTGAGTTTCCATTGGACTTCGTGAGTTTTACTCCATCTTATTTAGATTGTCACATTTCTGAATTTTTATCCTAAATTTTGTATGAAAATAAAAATATAAAATCATTCTCGCCATTATCAACCATTGGCCATTAATCATGAGAAAATTGGAAATCTCTATATCAAGCTTTGAAAGTATGATGAAGTTTTAGTACCGACCTATCGCAATTGTTAATTAAAAAATGAAAATGTATCAACATTTGGTGTGAATATATTTAAAAAGTATTTAAAAAGTATCCATGTTTGATCTCTAATGTTTCGATTTATTGAAAAATGGAGAATTTAAAAATGTAGTGTTAGCTTGAAACCATAAATGTCATAATAATTATTTTTCCATAACAATGGGGTGTAAAGAAATTTTACTATGACATTTTAAGTTTTAAGTTTTAGTATTTTTATAAATATATGTTTGGAAGTTGGAGGTCTTCTAAATCTTAATATAATAGAGATGTTGTCATGCATATATATAGGCTTTAGCCAAATTTGGTAATTTCCTTGGCCCAACCAACACCAAGCAAATTTATTTTAAAACTAGGTGATATTTGTCAGTTGGTCTTGTCAGTTCCAAATCTGAAGAAAAAAACCCGAATCCTCTTCAAGTGTTCCATAGTTAGAAAATTCATAGGTCTCTGGTTTGGGTAGTAGAGAAATTGATTCCAAAGCCACATGGACATGTATTTATGTTTACTCCTATAAGATATTTTATTGTGTTCTTATTCCATGACAAGGAATATTTGGATTTGATCTTCTGTTCTAACCCTTACTTCATGGGATATAGGGTATTTTTTATCCCATTAGTCCCTTGGGTTCAACCCTAAAGGTGAGTTCTTTTTACTACCAGTGTAACTTAAAATTCCTCTTCTTCCATTATTGTTTTGGGATGATAGAGCCCTTAGATATATAGGGAATAAGTTGGGTTGATTCATGACCCTATGAAACCAAAGGGAAATCTATATACTTGTGCCAAAATATCATGGAGGTGGATCTAGAAAAAGGCCTTGTAAGGAAATGAAAATTAATATGAATAGATTATTAATTAATAAAATGGCCTTGTAGAGGTGGATTTAGATTATGAGTAGATCCCCTTCAAATGCATTTATTTCCCTGTGTATTGGCACTTCACCAAGAAATAACCAAACATCAAGAGTAAAAGCCTAATCCCTTGAGACCCCATTAGTAGGTTCCCTTCATGTCAATTCCAAGAAGGAAAAGAAAGAAACTTTCCGAGGAGTTTCAATCACTAAAGGAATTTTAGAAAAAGTTGTCCTCTATTAATAATAGCAGATAGGAGGTCCTTGAAGTTTTATAAGGTGTAGGAAAGGAAAGTGTCGAATAAAATCTTTATAGTCTCATGTGGATCATGAATGTGGAATATATCTCGATCAAGGAGGTGATGATTTAAAGAAATCAAAAGAGGATATGTCTCAAGAAGCAATAAAAAATCATAAAGAAGATTTAGTAGATGAAAGTTAGGAATCAATGGAAGAATTTCAGCTATTAAATGTAAGGTCACAGAAGAATCAAAATAATCCTTAGCCTATTTTTTTAGTTAACTAAGAAGAGGGGCATGAAATGACTCCTCAAATCTTGAAGCCATTTTTGAATGGGATGAACCAAAAGTTTCTCCACAGTCACATTGTCTAACAAAAAAAAGCGAACAAATTTGTGAGCTCTCCTCCATTTCTAGGTTTTACATCATTGCTCTTAAAAATAAGGCACCACTCCTTTTCACAAGAGGGAAGGAATCTAATAAAAAAATGCCAAGCAATTATTGAAGAAGAAGAAAATATATATTGGGGAACATAAACATTGCATGTTGCGTCATTTTTTGATATTTTGAAGTAATTGTTTATATGAAATTTTGCTTCTATAGGTTTTGTCATGTTTTATTTTTTATAATCCAATTTGTAAGGCAATATACTTATGAGGATTCTGTGAAAAGGAATCAAATTTAGATAAAGGAACTCTTAAAAACAAGGTTGGATGTTTTAGAGAGAAGATTATGGTTAATGTAAAAATCAAATTGTATTTCTTCTTGTTTATATAAGACACAATTATTTTAATATATTTATAATACAATTTATAATTGTTTGTGTGTTAAAAACACATATTACATTAATTTACATCTACATTATACTATTATTAGTGTATGTTATTGCAATATTATATTCTACAATTTTTATTAAAAAAATATTATATTCTACACTAGATTATAATATACAATAGATTATAATATGGGTTGTATAATGTATATTGGTTTTTTGGTATAGATTATATTAATATAATTTTATATTAATATTTTAATTATTGGTATATTGAAATAAATTTATTAATTTAATTTTATATTAAAATTTTCAATATTCAAATTATGTTTTAGGTTTTAAATTTTGTATTGATTTTAATTTATAGCGTGATTTTAGTTTGTGTTCATTAGATGTGAATTTCAATAAATATATAATGGATACGCATCAAGTAGTTGCATTGGTTTCAATGATGATGTGACATAAAACAATACGGCATATTGATTTTATCGGTAGTATAGTGCATAAGCATTAAATAGTTGCATAGGGTGAATTGATTTTAGTGATTTTAATGTGAAAAACTATTTAGAACAATCAAGTAGTTGCATTGATTTCAATAATGATACTATTAAAAATAATTGGGTGCATCGACATCAAATCTAGTGCAATGCAAAATTATTTAGAGTAATTAAGTAGTTGAGATGATTTCAATAATGATATAATAAAAAAAAATACAGTGCATTGATTTCACTTATAATATAGTGAAAAATAATTCAATGTATTAATTCAAAAAATGATACCAAGAAAATTAATCAATGTATCGATGTCAACATCAAAATAGTAATGCAAACCAATTTTAATATACATTTTATATTTCTTGTATAAAATCCTATTACTTTCTTAGTATTCACCACGGAAATTTTTAGGGGCGAAATTTTGCCAATTGGCTATTTTTGGGGCCTTTTTTCAAAAAATAAATTCGCTATTTGGTCATTTTTAGTCTCTATTATCGCCTTTGTTTACATAAAATATGTTTTTTTATCATAATATTCACCAAAAGTTACAAGTTTCAGTAGTAAATTGTATGTTTCATATTTAATATTCGCCTACCAATCTATATTCATGTTTTTTTTCAATCCAAAATAATCACCTAGAATACTATACTTAAGTATACTTTTATAATCCTTAAAAAATACCCTCGTATTCACATTAGTTATTATTAAAAATTGTTACTTTATATAGATATTAATTCAAAACACATATATATAAATAATATGATGATGAACTAAAATTATGATGAAGTGGATCATAACTAGAATGAGTCTAAATTCATACTAGGGCTGGTCCAAGGTAATGATACCCACTTATGACACGTTAGTTGCAATGGTATGCTGGAAAAACATAAATATTATCATTAACATGAATTATTAGAGGTGCCTACAATTTTTTTTAGAATCAGGTGTAAAAAGATGAAACGTATAAAAACGGATCACCTTCCGGAATATATAACCTTTATTTATGTAAAAGTGGTATAACCACCCCAAAATGTCATTATTTTAAGATTGGTACGTTATTTTTTCTCTAAAACATAATGCATGTGTTTGTGTTGGTCCACCAATTTGTTATGTAAATTGTCAATTTACGAGGAAAAAAATATGTAGAGGCGTAGTCAACAGATGAATCTTGTGCAGGGCTATTTTTCCAAAATTTTAAAAGTTAATTTTATATATTTTTTTAAATTACGAAAGTTAGTGAAGCCTTAAAACGACATGGTTGAGTGTTGGTACACCATATCATGGTCTGAATATAATCATTTTTTTTAGCTTGTAGGTAATTTTATACTCTTGTGTGGGTTCTTTTCCGTTCTCGAAATAGGTAAT
>BSBM01000067.1:1585000-1667500 GCA_027924585.1 Larix kaempferi
GGGTGATGAATATTACGATGATGATGATGATGATAATGATGAGGATGATGATGATGAAGATGAGGACGATGATGATGAGGGAGTTTTTGAGTGCAAATTGTGAAAATTTTTCTCTCTTGCTCTGCCTACGCAATGGGTTAGTGAGGCTCAGCCGGTTGGGTAAAAATAGAACAACTCTGCCCTGTTTTTTTAAATTATCTTAACAGGAGCGCGTGCGTGCTTTTGGCCACCTGCACGCTTTTGAGCTCGTGCGCGCTTTTGAGCTTGCAAGCGCTTTTGAGAGCGTACGCGCTAAAAATGTGCATGCACTTTTGAGAGAATTCACACTAAAAATGCACACGCACAGAAGCGCTCACGTGCCCCGACCTGTTACCGAACCTAACATTGTATGCACGCTTCCTTAGGTACGTGCACGCCTCTATTTTATCTCCGCTAGTGCGGCCCCGTTGCAATACTTTTGGGGAGCATCTTTATGCGCCCACCCATTAACTCCCACTTTTATCTTAAGGAATTTAATTTCTTTTAATACTTAATGATTCTAGAATTAATATGGATCTACATTATTTTTAATCATAAAAACCCCAATCACAATTTTAAATAAATATCATTATATATGTTAAGCAATACACAAACAAAAACAACTCACTCAACCTTTCAAATTTACAATTAAAAATAAATATTTTTTATCAAACATTACATGACATTTTTTTAAAAGCATATTCATAAATGTTTGACGAGATCTAATCAAGCATTTAGGGATAGATTATAATCAATGTATAATAACATATATACCACATAGTATCCAAGGTGTTAGAAACTCGATCATAAGGTGTTAGTTATACGTGTTAAAAACCATTATAACAGATTAATTTTATTTGTTTAAATTTAATATTTTTTTAACTCATCATTTTATATCATATAAATTCATTCATTCTCTATTTGAATTTTTTTAATCGTTTTATGTTTCACTATGATGTTCACGTAATTTCATTCTAGCACCATATTTCATTATGATACTTACGCAAATATATTCTCTCTCTCTCTCTCTATATATATAATAACCATGAGAAACAATTATATCCCAATTCCATATTTTATTATAATGTTCACACAATTATATTCCAACATCATATTTCATTATGATATTTACACAAATATATTATCTCTCTCTTTCTCTCTCTCTATATTTTAAATTAATAACAATTAAGTACAATTATATTCTAACTCCATATTTCATTATAATGTTCACACACATATATATAAGTTTTGAAATCATTTTTTAAAATTAAAATTAAATTTTAATAAAAAAAATTTAATATTTTTTTCTAGATAAAAATAATATATATATATTATTACTCAGTAATCAAGATATATAAGAAAATACATACTATTCAAATCACACATCAATAGATAAAAAAACCTAAGAAAATAGTTCCTCTAAGGAAACCAAAAACCGTTGGGACCAACATTGTTCACATATTACATATAGCAGTAGCCTTGAAGATACGGGCTCATAACAAGAAGATTGTAAAAACTAACAATTCCAGACCAAATAAAAACTATCTTCCATACATAAAACTAAGCATGACTGTAAACCATCTCCTAATATAGAAATTAAACAGAGATTACAACTTCCAATAAAAAGAGACTAAAAAATTGTCAAGTACAGGAAATATCAGCAGGAGAGCAAGTTAGAAAATAAGCAAGGATCCCCTGGCAATCACCTTGTCTTAGACCATCTCTTCATAGGAAAGTGAACCTAATTGCATAGTTAATGCCTCTTTGGAAAGGGATTCAACAAGCTCATTAAATTCCCTATAGACATGAGAAAAATAGATGTCAGAAAAACTTTCTTAAAGGAATCAAATCTTCCTCTGCCACTAGTTCAGATGAAGAACATTCATCATTGTTTTTCAAGATAGCAAGTCAATAATTGATTTCGAGTCACCTTGCACCTGTAAATGGGTAACCCCTTTAGAATGAGAAAAATGAAGCAGTCCCCATAGTTCTAACAACTCAACTCTAGTATTGTTACATGTATGTACACCAAGCTTAATATGGAATCCATGTCTCTCAAACATCAATAAATCCACTCCAGCACCACACACCCCCTCGAAGCCATGGTAAGTGTATCCTAGGGGGGAAACATAAGTCATATCAAGACTCTTAGTTGACCTTTGTTTGTGGGGTACACTGCCAAAAATAATTTCTTTATAAGCCCCCAAAACAGTCATAATAACAACATGGACATTTGGAGAAATATTTTGAAAAATAACCCTGTTTCTATGAGCCAAACTTTCTAGTTGATATATGTAGGTAGCTCTCTGTGAATACCATTGTTGGTCTCAATCCAAACCTTCCAAGTGTTTGCATAAGACAAGGATATCCAATTCCCATAAATCTTTAATGAACACTTGACCTCCCTCCATAACTGCTTTGTGAAACCATAGTGGATAAGAAGATGTCAACAATCTCACGATTGTTTCTACAAAAAGAACAAATATTTGGACCATGGCCATCTCTCTTCAGGTAGTTTTCCCAGGGAAGGATTTTGTTGCTTAAAAAAATCCAAATAAACAACTTCACCTTGAGTGGACAGTTCCACTTCCATAAGAGAGAGGACCATCATGAGATATCCATAGTAAGGTTTTATGACATAATTGCTTCATATGCAAGCTTAACAGTAACTTGTCCATCTATAGGATTACATGAACAAACTAGTGTATCATTTTAAGTAGACATGAACACTCCACTATGTATGATGTTGGATAGAAAGCACTCCAATTCCTCTGCTAAATCCCCTCCCATAGGCTAAGTCCACTGCTTTCAGCCAATTTTGACTAGTTTTTGTAGGTTGACCTACTTGATGTAGATTGTAATAGCCTAGATACCTTAACCTTCCAATGAGCATTCCAGAAAACTTGAAGCTAGAAGAAATTCCCACCCACGGATCTTCTCCTACAAGGACTTTGTCACATTTTCCAATATTTCAGGCTAACTAGTTGATATGACTGATATGGCCCTTACTAGTCCATTCCAACAATTTGAAACATTGGAAAGCCTTTTTGGTTCTAGGTACAACCAATCCTCCACACATTTCCCTCAAGTATTTTTCTTTTGAAACTTCACTCCAAAGGTCCTTCCCAAAAAGGAACCTCCACATACTCTTAGCAGCTAAAGTAGTACAAAATGTAATAATTTTTTCATCCCCCACCCACCTGAAGCTTTGGTCCTCGCCAACCTATCCCATTTAACCAAATTAAATATTCCCTTTTCTTTCTTACTATCCCATAGAAATTGAAAACACCTTTCTCTGATTTTCTCCAGGATAAATTTTGGAACTTTGGCCAAGGAAAGCAAGTAAAATGGAATCCCTTCAAAAATGGATTTTACCAAGATGAATCTTCCATCCAACAAGAGACACCTATGACACCAATGATGAATTATTTTTTATATCTTCTTTAATAGCCACATCCAATCATTCTTCCTATAATCACTTGAATTTAAGAGAAAACCAAGATACTTCGTGCCTCCTTCTAATGCCTCCATTTTAAATTGCAAGCGATTTTGTATGCTAATGGCTAATTGATTTTCCATCCCATTTTGTAAAAGAAGAGTCTTATGAATACTAACTTCCATGCCAGAATCCTTACATAACACACTAAGCATATCTATATATTCCACCCATTCCTCAAGGGACCCTTTACCAAAGATTAACACTTCATACACAAAGAGAGAATGTGTTTGCATATAATGGGATGAGACTTTAACTCCTTTGATTATTTATTCCTCCTTAACTTTATTTATGAGTATGCTCAGTCCTTCCACTATAAGGATAAAAAATAAGGGGGACAAAGGGCACCCATGCTTGACCTTCCATTAACTAGAATTGAGTAATTTGCAGAACTTACAAATCCCATGATCTAGTTTGTACCTTCCAGGAAAACCCCTATCTATAACATAATGAGTTTAAGGAATGACTAGTCTACTATGTCATATGCATTAACTAGATCCAACTTTAGAATCAAAGCTGCCTTCTTGTGAATCTTGATAGCATGCATAGGTTCATGTGCCACCCCTATAGAATCCATGATCTATTTGGTTTGGAGAAAACCAAACTTCTCCTTTGAAATGTGATTTGATAGAGAATTCTTAATTCCATTAGTGATCACCTTCACAATGACTTTATAGACCAGATTACACAGACCAGATTACACAAGGAAATGGGCCTAAACTCATTTAAGGATGTTGGTTTTGAAACATTCGGGATTGAAGATGTAAAGGTAGCATTAATGGAGATATAAAATTTCCCTGTTAACCTAAACTCTTCCACCACCACCTATAAATCCCTCCCCACTAACTAAAAAAGGTCCAGGAAAATTCCATTGTCCATCCCTCTATCCCAAGGATTTTTTCCTTTGTACTTATCCAATATTTTTTTTTATTTCCTCTAAAAACACATGGTATGGTTAAAGAGATCAATGCCCTTCTTCGATCCAGTACCAAAAAAAGATAATTTTAAACAACACTTCACTACTACATAATATTGTTCTCCTTGATCTTTAAATATATATTATAACTATTAATAAATACAAATAAATATAAATATATGAACAAATAATATTATCTACACTAAAAATTCTAATCTTTTACATACTCTATAAGCTTAGTATGTACATGGTATTCAAAACCAAACTAGGAAAGGTTATTTGCTTAGAGCTTGACATTTAGTGAACATTTATAACCATCTTAATATGTACATGACATTTAAAACCAAACTAGAAAGGTTATTTGATTAGAGCTTGACATTTATAACCATCTTTGAAATGTGATGGTTCACCATCTTATTTACTAGTTTTATATATATTATATTATAAGTAAAAAAACATTATTTATTTAGAGTTCGATATTTATAACCATATTTTTCATTAGTTTAGTTTGGTATTTTATTAAAATATTAAATTTAAAATATAAATATTTTAAAAATAAAATCAAAATATATAATTCTTTAAATTTACAATTATATATAAAAGTTAAATTTAAAATTATGTTTATAAATTAGTATATATTTATAAATTAGATAACTAAAATTAAATTAAAGTTATTATGTTTTTAAGAAAAAAAATATTTCATTTTAATTAGAAATCTAATTACATTTTTAAAGTGTATTTAAACAATGATTGTCACTCAGCTATATAACCTTAAAATCATCAAAATATTTATAGTTATCTTCATCTTTACCATAATTTTTATAATATCTATATTGTTAAACCTTATTTTTTCCAAAAACTAACAACAAACAAACCTTGCTTCTATATGATCATTTTGAAAATTTTGTTCTCTATATATGTGGCTGATGCTTAATATGTTGTTAAAGGCCCCCGCAACCTCCTTCACTCTTGTGCCTATATTATGCAAATATATATTGCTCAAAATAACTTTATCATTTTTCCAATTTGACAATAGAGTCCTCATACACCTGGCGGTATCCAATACTTGTGTTGTTATGATTCTTTGACAAACTCCATTAAAGAAGCCTCAACATTAACTTTTGTTAGTTAAAGTTATTATATAAATTTATTAATTTGATAATTAAATTCAAATTATATTTTTAACATGGAAGATGGAACATTTAGAGACATAAATGGAATTTAATGGTTGTGAATTTCTAATGGTAATGGTTTACTATTGGCAATTATTATTTTTTATTTATATATTTTAGATTGTGTTTTCTTTTCCTTTATATATATATATATATATTTTAAAATATTTGATAAATTAAATATTGGTTTTAATATATATATATATATATATATTCTGCCTTTTAACTGGCATCCATTAGATGAAGGGCTCAAATATTTGGGTTTTTTCTTGAGACCAAATAACTATCAGATTAAGGATTGGTGGTGGCTTGTTCGGAAAGTTGAGGCACGGATTACTCACTGGTCTTATAGATGGCTCTCTGTGGGAGGCAGACTTACTCTGATCAAGGCAGTTCTGCTGGGGATTCCTATATATTGGTTATCTCTTCTTGAGATCCCTGTATACATTCTTAATGTTATCATAAAATTGATGTTCAATTTCCTGTGGTCCGGTGGTTTAGACAGGGCCTCATTGGTTATGACTGGCTGGGAATCGGTCTCCAGGCCAGAGCGTTTTGGTGGCTGGGGTATAAAGGATTTACAATCCTTTAGTATGGCACTCAAGGTCAAAAGTTTATGGAGGTGCCTTTTTAATTATAATCCTTGGTCCAAAATCTCTTTTGTAAAATACATTAATACAAACTTGGTTGACTGGTTCCGTTTGAATATGCCTGCGAGTTCAGGTTGCTCTCCTTTGTGGCGTGGTTTGCTCAAGGTGTCAAGCTGGATCATTGGTGATTTGAAGTGGCAAGTTGGAAATGGAAAAAACATTAGAGTTGGTAAAGACTTTATTTTGGGCATTGATGATCGTGTGTGTCTGTCTAAAAAGATATTGGATTATTTAAAAATATATGGTTTAACTTCCTTAGATCGTATCAGGAATCATTCTGGTCAGTCATATTGGTTACAATATTTTGACTTGGGATTGGTTGGTGAGGATGCATACTCTTGGGATTCCTATGTCATAACTCTTGGTTCGGCGGGTGTTTTCTTATCAGATCAAGATGATAAGATGAAGTGGAGTGGAAATAAAAAAGTTGGAATAGTCACAGCAAAAACGGCTTATGATAGATTTATGCAGGGGAAATATATCTACCCACAGCACTGGTGGTATAAAAAGATTTGGAAATGGAATATAGCATTAAAGCACAAGTGTTTTTTATGGCATGTAATTCAGGGTACTTTGAAAAATTGGGACAATCTCACTAAACGTGGTTGGTATGGTCCAAATTGGTGTATCTTATGCAAGGAAAATTTTGAGTCTATCAATCATTTGTTTGTTTTTTGTTCCTTTGGGAAAAAAGTTTGGGACTTTTTTTGTTCAAGGATGGAAATCTCAAAGTCTTTGGAAAATGTTGAATTTGGAGAGGCTTTACTGATATGGTCTCATTCCTCCATGGATACAGTACAGGTCCCTATTTTTATATCTTGGGCTCTTTGGTTTTTCAGGAATTTATCAATCTTTCAAGATAAAGAGCCTGATGTTGTGTCTTGTGGGATTATGGCTATGAACTTAGCACAACAATATTCTGAAAAGATTACTACAACAGTGGAGAGAAGGATCGATCAGTTTTCCTTTCATGTCAACCAGCCAATACTTTTCTTTGATGGGGCTACTCAGAATGGAATTTGTGTTGCGGGTGGTGTAATTTACCTAAATGAGGATCATTATTATACTTTTCGTCTGAACTGTGGGATTGGCAGCAATATGAAAGCAGAACTTCTAGCTCTATGGTGTGTTCTAAGGTGTGCCAATATTTTTGGGCTAGTTAATATTAAGGTTTATGGAGATTCACGTGTTACAATCAAGTGGGCAGCCAAAGAATTTGAACTAAATGTTATTTCCCTCTCTCACTGGTGTGGGTGTGCTAGGATGGAGATTGATTTGCAGGAACACATTTCCTTTGCTCACATCTTCCGTGAATTCAATGGACAGGCTGATGAACTCTCAAAGCAAGCTTTATTGGGCACTGAAGGTTTACTGGTTTGGGAGGAATGGATGGACTCCAGCATGCTGGAAAGTGGAGATGTTTTTTTCTTCTAGGAAGTTTAAGGAAAGGTTTTTTGTTGTGGAAAACTCTTTTTGTAAGATCAATGTTTTTTTCTGATGTATATAGTTTTGCATGGACAAACATATGCAGTTGATAGGTGGCAGTTTGTAGGACAAAGGCCATATTTTGTTGAACATATTTTCTGCAGGAAAGGTGACAATTTTTGTACTATTTGATTCAATGAATAGCAATAGTACATTTTTTTTTTTCGGTTGAAAAAAAATAAAAAATAAATAATTAATTTAAGGTTGGAATGTGATGGTAATCTAGTTTTATTTATTTCAATTTTATTTTTATTTTTATTTTGATTTTGTAACTTTTAATTTTTATTTTATTTTATAAATAATTAAATATATATATATATATATATATATATATATTTATAATTATATTTAAAAAAAATAATTTTTAATTAAAATAATATTAAAATTTTTAATTTTAAATTACATACTTATATAAAAAATTAAATATAATCTATATTAAATTAAATAAATTATAATTTATTTCTTACTTGAGTTGAAATATTACATAGTTAATCATATAGTTATATATAATGATGTTTAAGAGGTTTTTGTTTTTAAAAAGATATAATATCATTTTAAATAAAAAATATTTATATATTAAATTCTAGTTAAGTAGTTAAAATGAAATGATAGAATTTAAAATTTTAATAAATATAAATGATGAATTTACATAATAACTAATCACCGTTCATGCTAAAAGAAATCCCTAATTTATAGTTATTGTAAAAAACTTATATATTTAATTAGAGAAAATATAATTATATTCATCTAATATTTTTTATAATTATTAAAACTTTTAAACCATTACAAAATATTTACCTAGTGTGGAAATTGATAGATATAATTAAGAAATGCTAATCTTTATTGTTTACAAATTATTTTTAAATAAAATATATCAGCAAATTATTTTTAAATAATACATATCATTGAATAATTTTGAAGGATTTTATTTTTTATATTAATAATAATAAAAATAACAAATAAATGTATTAATCTTATAAAAATGATCTAATTTAATTATTTATTTATTAAAAAATAAATATTTTCTAAATAGCTATTTATAAAAAATGAATATTTTAATATTAATTTGAAAATTTTAAAGAGTAAATATTAACTTTCAACATTCTATAAAACTAATAATTAAGAATATATGTTTTTACATTTTCAATATCAAAACAAGCAATTATATGAATGATTATTGAATAATTATAAAACTAGTAATTAGCCATATATGTTTTCACATTTTCATTATCACAACAAAGAATGATATAATCAAATGATATGAATGATTATATAGAATAATTATAAAACTAGTAATTAAGAGTATATATTTTCACATTTTCAATATCACAACAAAAATAATTAAAAATATATGTTTTCACATGGTTAATGTCACACCAAACAATTATATAGATGATTATGTTTTTTTTAACAGGAACGCGAAGTATAGTATATTAAACAGAGTATAAGGTGTAGATACAAAATTCCCTTTCAAGAAGAGTAGAGCAAAAAAAACTACTATGCAGTTCAAAATTAAACAGTTTCAACTTTCTAACCCTCAGAATGATACTTCCTATCTGTTCATGACTACTGTAATTTGTTGAATATATCATGACAAAGTGTTTACATAAGAAAAGGAAAAAAAACATTTAACTAGTCTAGAAAAAAGAGTACTTCAACATTCTTGATTATGCTGGAGGGATTCCTTCATTAGTCTACGAATCATCCTCCATCAAGGAGCTTTTTTCACGCTGGTTTCTAGGGTCCGCCGATTCTGTGTGATTTTCAAGAACTTCCTTCATGTCTTGCACATAAACTTCCAGTTGTGCCAAACGAGCTTCAATTCTATCGTTGCCTCTTTGCAGGGTGTCGAACAACTGACTCTTCATGGAAAAAAGGAATTGCTTGAGACCTTCAAAGTTCGCTTGATGAGACTCCTTCATGCCTTGGATAACCTTCTGCAACTCCTCAAGTTCTCCCACTTGGACTTGAGCGTTGGTCTCGACGTCCTCAATGCGTGCCTCCATCCAAATTATGTCTTGACCAATGAGTTTGCTCTCATCCAAAGTGGCCCTTGAAGCTTCAAAAGAATTACGAGCATGCTTCTTTATGTCTTGATGAGCCCCTCTGAACTCCCTTAGCTCCTTGGCCATGTTCTCAAGATTCATCCTACTGAGCACCGGGGAGAACCAGAAGACAGAGCAGAGGTCGGCCGAGAGAACTGCAACGTTACAAGTGAGAGTTTCCAAGCTCGATACCACCTGATGCAGAGTGGTACCATCTCCCAGGGTGAAATCGTGCGAACGAGGACCTCGATGCTTCGACATAACTCCGCATGCTTCCATCTTACCACCACACCAACTTCCATTAATGCAAGGAGAGGTCCGAGGCCCGACTTTAAGACTTGGGTGAAGGTGAAAGCCACTTGTCCACGAAGGTAGAAGGGGATTATGCATGCGCGCCCCCATAGTTATGATAAGGGTTAGAAACATGGGGTCCAACTGTAATGGGTAGGTCCTTGGTTAAGCACCATAATCCCTTCCTTAAGCATGGCTCCTTGATTGGCCATGATATCTGCCTTTGAGTTGTTGTGCCATAGGATATGGTTGAAATGAATCCTGGAGATGTTGCTAATGGAGGAAACAATTTGCTTCTGAATTTTGCTCAGGGTCTTGTTATGTCCTCTTTGGATATTGATAATTTTATGAATAACAATCTTAGAATCCCCTAGGGTAATGAAGTGATCTATGTGAAGCAACTTCATGATGTCAATCCCTTGAAAGAGTGCATCCCTTTCAGCTTGATTATTGGTTCTCCTACCTAATCCCCATACAAATTGGGATACCTTATTTCCTCCATGATCATAAACAACCCCTCCCACATCTACCACCCCATATATGATTACTAAATAATTATAAAACTAATAATTAAGGATATATGTTTCACATTTTCAATATCACAACAAAACTAATTAAGAATATATGTTTTCATAGTTTCAATATACAACAAACATTTATATAAAATTATGATTGCATAGTTATTGATATCCCATCAATTAAACATATTAGATTAATAAAAAATATTAATAAATTATAATAATTAACCCTATGAAGTCAATGAGGGAACCACTAGAAATAATTACTACGCCTCTTATTAATGACTTAATATGATTGCTACCCGTCCCCTCTTGTGCCGACAATACTTCTAAATCCAAAAAGGTTCCATTTGCTTTGTAAAATTTCAAATATTTACAAGATAAACGAGAGATGTCAAAGTGATGTGATTAGTGAAATGTGTTGTTCGAAGCGCTAAAGGTTCCACTTTTCGCATTTTAATCAATCTTATAATTGGATTTTAAAGTTAGATGTGATTAGTGAAATGTATGTGTTCGAAGCGCTAAAGGTTCCACTTTTCGCATTTTAATCAATCTTATAATTGGATTTTAAAGTTAATACTTACAATGATCTAATTCTCGTTCTCCTTATGATTTAGCGTTATATGAGATTTTAATCGTTGATTACTATTTATAAAAATTTAATTATTAAAAAATGATTGTTAAAGGTATTTAATTTTCATATTAAAATTAAAATGTATTTTACAATGTAATGTAAGTAATGATTTATATCTTAATGAATTGAATCTCTCTCGTGATTTTTAGATCCTAGTTTACGATGGATCTATGTTGGTCAATAGTTTAAGTGAATGAGATGTGTCATATTTATAAATGTAATACATATTGCCACAAACAAATAAGTTAATAAAAAATAATGTAATGTAATTTTACAATTAAAATTAAAAATACATATGTATTAAATTGGAGAAACATATATATATATATAATTACTAAATTGTTGTCCTCTATGTTGGTTCAATCTAATATTTTATGAAACTAAAAATAAAGTAATAACAATAATAATGTTTAAATCTCATTGGTACTTTTGTTGGTTGTTTTTATTTGTATGTTTCTAGTGAATGAATTTGTACATCACCAACTTGACATGAGAACAATTAAGGTACATTTAGTGCAATATGTCATAGAGAATAATTTTGTACATTTATGGTCATATGTTATAGGTGTAATTCTAGTAAATTAAATTGAAAAAAGAAAGAGTGACTAAAGTAAAAGTAAAAGTGAAAAACTAAAACAAGAATGAGATGACTATAAATAAATAAATTAGAGTGACTAAAGTAAAAGTAAAAGTGAAAAACTAAAACAAGAATGAGATGACTATAAATAAATAAATTAACATAGATCTATCTTAACTTTTTATCTATAAATGAGAAAAGATCAAATCTCTTACAATGCAAACCTTTCTTAAAATATAACATTTGAAAAACTTACAACTAGATTTGATTCTTTTAACTCTAATAAATATCAAATTAAAATGAATTTATATTACTTTTAATCCCGCTAAATACATAGTTAATTTTCATATTAAAGTGGTAGCCTAAATCATATTATGCCATTCTATGAATCCAACACATTTGATCCAAGCCAAAAGATGTCTCAAGGGAATTGAACCCTTAGGTGGATAAAATGAAATCTATCTAACCCCACCAACGGGCCACGGTATCCTTGACAATAAGTTATGTATATCATGGCCATTACTATCTTATATCTATAAATATATAGTAAACCAAAACAAAATATGTGAATTCACTCATTGGCAAATACACTGCTCTACGCCACATGAAAAACAGAAATACGTATACGACCAAAACCAGAAATCATCGTCCACAAAGAAATAAACCTGCCCACTTTTTAAACCCTAGGAACAAAAAAAAAATCACACCACGGGATTATCCTTACGTGTGCATGCGTTCATTCCCATATACAGCGGTGCCTTTTAGAATTGTATCTCGTCTCATGCACAGCGAAGGTTCACGTGCAGGCTCCGGGCTTCAACCGACGATACGTCCTATAAAATCTCACCCTCACCCCAACACTTCTTCCCACACACAACAGAGCATTTGCATCCCGTTTTCATTTGGCTCTATCGATCTTAATCCCTTCCCTGTTTTTTTTTCAGTCCTCGGCTTCCTGGACCAGTTGAATCCAAGATGACGAAGGCCTGGGCATTCATGTTCGTCGTCATGATCCTCGTCTCAGTCATGCCCTCCAGCATTGCCTGCGGTTACTGCCCGCCACCGTCTGGTGGCTCAGGCCAACATCCGCCCAAGGGCGGTGGAGGATCCTCTCCACCCAAAACGCCCAAGCCTCCAACCGGGCACGTCCCGGCTCCCAAAACGCCCAAGCCTCCAACCGGGCACGTCCCGGCTCCCAAAACGCCCAAGCCTCCAACCGGGCACGTCCCGGCTCCCAAAACGCCCAAGCCTCCAACGCACGTCCCCACCCCTGCCGTCCCGGCTCCCAAAACGCCCAAGCCCCCAAGCGGTGGATACCCACCCTACACGCCGAAGCCTCCCTCCGGTGGAAGCCCTGTTGTTCCAACGCCCTCTGTTCCCACTCCTTCTATCCCCACGCCCTCTGTTCCTACGCCCTCTATTCCGTCTCCTTCCGACAGCCACTGTCCCAAGGATACCGTGAAGCTGGGAGCCTGCGTTGATCTTTTGGGAGGCTTGGTACATGTAATTATCGGTGACCCCGTTGTAAACCAGTGTTGCCCCGTCATTCAAGGCCTTGCAGGCCTCGAAGCAGCGCTCTGCCTGTGTACCGCCATCCGAGCAAAGCTACTGAATCTCAATATCTACCTTCCACTCTCGCTGGAGCTTCTTGCCACTTGTGGATTGACTCCACCCCCGGGCTTCAAGTGCCCGGAGGCCACATAGATACTAAGGTAAAACAGGCTAAGCTCTCATTCTTTCTTGAATCTCTTTAGATTTGGCTTAATGTTTGCTTTGAATCTCTCTGTTTTTGTCCATATCAAGTTCAAATGCTTGGGACGTGTGTCCAGCGGTTTGAGCAGCTCGGTTTCTGTTTATTTTAGCAGCATGCACGGTGTATCATGAATTGTCACTTGTTACATATCGTTTCGGTCTCGTTCTGAGTGCCAGCTGACGCCTTTTCACAGATCTAACGTTTATAGCGAGGCTTGAGTATTCTCTTTGTTGGATATATCTTCATCTAGTGTTATTAAGCAAAGATTTTGCAGAACTAATTATGTCTGTTGGGGAGATCACATGAGCATCGCACAGCCATCCATCAATTCCACGTTGTCTGCCATTTGTGCGAATTTGAGAAGTAGAGATATGTATACTCAGCTTCACAAGTTCCAAGTTCACATCATTTGAGGTGCAGGTTTACATGGGTTTCTCTTAGTGTGAATCTGCCAAGTAGACAAGTTCCAAGTTCACATCATTTGAGGTGCAGGTTTAGATGGGTTTCTGTTAGTGTTCATATTCAATCAACTTGGTGAGGTGGAGATGATATGTATATCAAGCTTTACTGGTTCTAGTTCACACAAATGTGAAGCTTCTCAAGCTCAATTGAGATCTAGGTTTAAATGGGTTTGTCTTTGTTTATATCTCTACTGGAACTGCACAAGTTCCAGTTTAACAAATTGAGATATGGATTTGTTTTATCATTTCTATTTAATGCATTCAATCTATCATTTAGATTCCACCTATCAGTGCACACAAAGCATATATAGCTAGGAAAGGAAGTGGGAAGTTGCATATATAGGTAGGAAAGGAAGTGGGAAGTTGTGAAAAGAGATATTCCAAGTTCCAACTTCCAAGTTGGCCTGGTAGTGTTCATATTCAATGCACACACTCTCTCTATATATTATTACACGAGGTAGTGAGGGGGTCTACTCAAGGTTTCTGACCAGGAATTTTAAGATTTGATATATTGACTAGTGAAGATATAGACATAGGATGTAATGAGGGGTTTACTCAAGGTTTCATACCAAGAGTTTTAAGATTTGATATATAAATTGATATATATGCACCCTAAGGTTGTCAAAGTGAAGATGTATAATAGACGTAAAGTTGAGGTTGTGTCAGTATCTATACTCAATGCATACTGTACACACTATTGAAGTTCTTTGGATTCCATGCTTGTCACTACATAATGCAGCTAGCTCCTCTCCTGCAACCAGCTCAAAATCAATAATCTTAGAAAAGCCCTTCAGTTTGAAATTACTGATAATAGATGCTACCTGGTAGGTGTGGAGTATGGTACAATCTCAGCACTCTGAGAATATAATGTGGACTAATTGTCACACTGGGATCATTAGACTGCTTTTAATGTAACCGGAAAACCTTCCAGTAACTTGTAAGTCATTGAAAACCTGCGATCTTGCTTGTGCCTTTCCGATCTTGTGGCCTCAGAACTCTAATTTTTTTTCCTTTCACTCAATCCTTTACGGCCATTGATTTGAGTCCTATACTGTTTACATCAAGTTCTCTTCTCTACAGGGTCTCAGCTCTCTTTATATGTGTGTTTTTATGTGTGGAATAGTGGTATATATGTTCATGAGCTATTTTTTGGTCTGGTGCAGCATCAGGGAAACTGCATGGAAATTTTGCATCCGTTTGCATACTAGCATAGATCTCTTTTATTATCCCTATAAATGGATAAAAACTCAGTTTCAAGTGTTTTTTATCCTTGTGAACCTAAACCTAGTAAATCCAAGATTAACATGGGCTTATAACAAGGATCTTGAAGTAAGGTTCAGTAATGCAGTTTACTCCTATAGCTTCTTATTTCAGCAAAAGTTCTTATGGCTGTAGTTACCTAGTATGCTTACAACAGTACATTGCAATATAAATTAATGAAGCCTTTTGTTGATTGATTTTCAGGTGGAGGATTGACTTATAACAGCAGTAGCACCCAGCTTGCAACTACTCAGTCAGCGACGACACGAAGGATGTCTACCTGGGTTAGGACTTGGAGGTTTTAGGGTTTTAATGGAGCATCTTCCTGGCTCTGAATAAATGTGACAGTGGTTTATTGTATTCGTCATTATTAGTCGATATTTGTGTGTGCCGTGACGTGTGATAATTTGTGTCAGTAGAAATCATAATGTTCTGAATGTTTCAGGATCTTGAAATGTTATAATTTCTTAATAAATCAAGTGCCATTATTCATTCAAAGCGCACCATTTGTGTTACTGTTCACATATTTTGTCTTGTATCGAGCATTTTCTCCGTGCTATTTGCTTTCATTGCAGAAACAAACGAAAAACACAGTAAACTTGTGTGCCATTTTTCAGATATGGATCAGACAATGAATAAAAATAAAAGCCTGAATGTCCATTCAGTGCTCGTGAAGCACATGGGACGTTACGGGTGCGTACAGTGGCGGAGATTCCAATTTAATAAAAGGACAATATCAAAAAGATTCCGCGCTTTACTTATAAAGTAAAGATGACCTCATAAAATCCGGTCAATAGTTTCACAACTTTCACGGCCTCTTTTGCAATTACATTTCCTACTCACATGCAGGTTGACTGATGGAGATTGATCTATGTCTCCGATATTAAACATAACGGGAGAATCTTGGTTAATGATATATTGATATGACCTGCTTAATTTTCTTAATTGTGACAACGGAATGAGAATGTTGACTAAAGTTATCTTTGTCTCCTTTTTTATTCATTCATTTCCGATCTTAAAAACTGATCGGTTTGCCTGCAATGCTCCATCTCTATCGCTAACCCAGAATCCAAATGTTTATGATTATTTTTTCTGTGATGGGCTCCATGTTCAGAAAATTATTGCCACTTCAATTAATTAAGTTATTTTCTTCGGCTTGTGACTTAAATGTTTAAAAATTTGTTTAGATGTTAAGTACAACTCTCGTAAAAAATATTATAGTAATTTTTTATGAAATGGGGGCTTGTTGCTACCTTTGATTTCAAAGCCGAACAGAATAATAGTATCAGCTCTTACAGGTTGAAAAAAATGGGAGTGAAAGAAATCTGGTGAATTATTTGAAATAACTTTACAATCACTTTATTGACATATCAAGAGCCTTTTATATCTGCATAAGACAAAAATAAAAATAAAAATCTTCAAGTATAATAGTACAAACATGTTCATAAACATTTTAAGAGCAACCGTGTAGTTCAATCCCAATATTGTTTTACATATATATTAATTACATAACAAATACGCATTATGTCATTGTTTTTGTTTTTGGATTTTAATTGTGTTGCAGTTTTGGAATAGATTTTTTGAGTGGATATTTCATCCATCTTCAAGGAATCACAACTAAGCTATTAATGGTCAGAAAAGCATAAAGCCGAGTTTTATATATACATAGAAAATGGTTATTCTTTCATTACCTATATCAACCGCTTGTGATTGGGTGAAAATGAGTGGAGTGTCTACTAGAAACATTAATTCCAAAACTGTGACACAGTAAAAATCCAAAACAATATCAAAATATCTAACCACTGTGAAAACATCCATAATCAAACCAGCATTCAATTTGTGATGTGAAAGCATCCATAAACAAACAAGCATTCAATTTGTGATGCCACTAGTCAGCAGAAATGTCTGACCCAGCCCTCTTTCTGTTTCTCTATTTGAGTTATTTTCTGAACAACTTCTCTCAGAAGGAAATGTCTAACATTTTTATGATTGCAATCGTTAGTTTGGATATTCCATTATTGTGGGTCGGTGTCTTTTCATGGGTTCCATTTTGCTGAACTTCCATTCAATTCTTATTTTATGTTCGTAGTTTCTCGCTGTTCAAGCGTCTTTGAAATTTGGCACCTCTCGATGATCTACATGTGTTTCTTCTTTTGCCAATGTTACTGTAGTTCAATGGGATTCTTGGTTTGATCCAGTAAATTGAAACCCGCCATCTTCCTTCCCGCTTACTTGATCCCCGTGACCCATAGTTTTCAGGGCAGTGAATCTGTTGGGGACTACTTTTTTGTGGTGGTGGTTGTTGTGCTTGTCTTCTTCTCTTTTTATTTACCTGTAGCATGTACTTGCTTTGCATCCTAGTTATTCTTATGTGTTGATTTTTGTTGGTCCTCTCTGCAACCCTTCACGAGATGGTCATATCTGTGGGCAGATATTGCGCTTTTGAAGGCGAGCGTACATAGTCTAACTCTGAATGCGAATAAATCGAGCCAGGTTGACATTTATGGACTCGAGGAGACCTTTTTTAAAGTCTAATTCCACGGAGAACCTAGGACATGTATATTGGTTTAGTGCTTTCAGTTATAACTTTTCAGGCAATTGCCTCTGGCAGGCAGAGTTGAGAATCCCAATACATTATTGGAAAGATGTGATAACTAGCTGTGAGTTTAGCCCATTTTGTCTACATGATTTTTTATGAAACATAATTATAGAAAAATAAACTTACAATCTTCTTTTCCACATTTCCATATAGATAATTACTTTTAGGATGTGTATATCAAACTTCTTAATTGGATTGATTGGAACCATAATAGCATATGGACCCATAATCAATTGGGTTTAGTAGATCCCACTCTAAGATCAAACATGACAACATTGACCTTGAATGTTTACTTGCGAACAAAGAAGTGATCTTAATTTGTGGGAATTAGTTAGATACTCAAGGATAAATAATGTGTTCGTGTAGTGAGCAATATGACAAATGAATGTGACAAATGATTAAGTATCTAATATCATGCATGACCACATTGAATGTTTACATGTGAACAAAGAAGTGATCTTAATTTGTGGGAATTAGTTAGATACTCAGGTATAGATAATTTGTTCATGTAGTGAGCAATTTGACAAATGATTAAGTATGGTTAGATGACACCAACTTTTAATTTGGATTTGTTTGTTTACTTATTCAATGCATTTATGTGTTTCAACATAGAATTAAAGCTTAGGGTTTGAAGATCTTGGTTTGGTTATATTTGTGGATGATGTTTTGGATTTTGTTATAAAAACTTCAGAAACATATGGTATGTTCTTCTAGACTCGGTTGGATCTTTGAAGAAGGATAAACTTCTTTTGGACTTGCAAGCTTTTGGATCAAGGTTTGCAAAAATGAAATGGGTTTGAGGTAGGAACTTATCATGCTCAAGTAAAGGCCTAATAACATAAAAAATTGTCGTTCTTGATGCTAAAGGTGATGATGAGAAGTTCTTTCTCTATGACAACAACATAACATTCTATCCAAGTCTAGCATGTATCCTATTTCATTGAGAATAATGCCAAAAGATGCTTTCTTTGTCAAAAGATTCTTTTTTTTATTGGTTAAAATTCTCCACATGATTGAGGAAATAATATTTTTTATTGTGAAGACGGTGAGTGAGTCAACTAATTACAAAAGTATGTGGCTAGAAATTTTTTAAAGGGGACAATTTCCTGGCAAATCGGGACATTTTTTGACAAAAAAAAGAGTTAACGCAGGTTCAACATGAGTTAGGCAGTGACGAAGGTGGGTTTAAGAGTCTTGAAATTCTAAATCGCATTCAATAACAAGTGTATTCCAGGAGTGAAACCTACAAGTAAATTAGTTTTTAATTTATACATATTTAAGAAAAGGGTGGTGCAATTATGTGATAGGAGTGGTGGAGCATCCATTCTTGATCACGATCTGATGGATAATAAACTGAGAAACTTTTCCTAAATTGAAATTGGTTTAGCATCCAAACCTGATCACCCATTTGGCATGCAACATAAAAAAAATTTAGGGAAGAAACTAAACTGATAATGATTTTTGAAAATGAAAGTGGTTGAATCACTGATCTGGCGGGCAACTTAAAAAATATTTCATGGAAGAAATAAAATTGAGAATGTTTTTCAAAAATCTTTTTTTTTTGCAGTGATATTTGGCATGGTGGTGAAAGAACGAAAACATGCCAGTGTATTCGTCCTTACCTTTGTCCATCAAGACGACTCACAACAAAGACAATTCCTGAAAATTCATCCAAGCAAAAATTTCTTTTGATAATTTCATTGTGTTGAAGGTATGTCTTGCAGGATAGAAATAAACCATTCCATCAAGCCATTGTAATCTCAATAGGAAATAAAAATGCACTTGCCTGTTACTATTGATCAATAAAAAACAAGAAATATGAGCAATAAGAGCATGTGCTTACTGATGTTTATAGAAAATTTTAAATCGCTGCTTCTATGTGTATCCCATTCACAGGATATTTTGAGATGATAGTGATGATAGTAAGAAAAATCATTGGTTGATTGGTTGAGGAAGTGTGCATTTTTGTGCTAATGATGAAAAATTGGCTTTCCTGCCAAATCATGGATAAGTAGGCTCAGATACGTGTATGTAGCCAATTTGGCAGAGGTGATTCATGGATAAGTATGCTCATATATGTGTAATTATACCTTAAACCAGATTTCATACATGGGTTGTACTTGAATTGGGCCAGTGTGCATTTTTGTGTTCGACATGAAAAATTGGGAAACCCTATCAACTGTTAATTGTTTTTATTTCCTTGCAATAAAAATTTGAGGATTGATAAATCATTTTCATGAATTTTTTTTTTATATTTGAATTTTGAATTTAACAGTGATTATATAAAATGATTGGTTGACTCTCTAAATTTCTGGAAATGATGTTATAATTTTTGGAAATGATGTTTTTATGAAATGCAATGACAATGGTCAAGTGCATAAATCATCAACCTGAAAGATGATGCTTTCAAAGATTCTTTATCCCTCATAAGAGAGAAATTTTTTATCCCAAGGCTACTTAAGCCCTTTTTTTCAACACTTATCCAATTTTTCCAATGGCGAGCATTTTTCTGGGAGGATGCAAAACAGGTTGAGTGGTTGTTTTGGAAGGAAAATATCTCCATGAGCAGAGGCTTTTTTTCCAAACGGATTGAATGGTTAAGTGAATAAATCATCCACCTACAAACTTATGCTCTCAGAAAGTTTTTATCCCTCAAATATGAGAAATGGTGGGAATTTTCCTAAGGCCATTTAGGCTAGTTTTAGATGCAAAATAGGATGAGTGGTTTTTTTGGCAGGCCAATATTTTCTTGACCATAGACTTGTTTTAAAAACTGAGCCAATGTTCAAGTGCATAAATCATCCACCTGCAAGCTGATGCTTTCCTAAAAAAATTATCCCTCATAGGTGAGAAATGGTGGGAATTTACCCAAGGCTACTTAAGCCCCTTTTTTTCAACACTAAACCAATTTTGCTAATGGCAAGGAGTTTTTTGGGAGGGTGCAAAACAGGCTGACTGGTTGTTTTGGGAGGAAAATATCTCTATGACCAATGGATTTTTTTCAAAAATGAGTCAATGGTCAAGCGAATAACTCATCCACCTACAAATTTATGCTCTCAGAAATATTTTATCCAACACAGGTGATAAATGGCGGTCATTTTCCTAAGGCCATTTAGTCTAGTTTTAGGTGCAAAATAGGCTAAGTGGTTGTTTTGGCAGGCCAATATTTTCTTGACCATAGACTTGTTTTAAAAACTGAACCAATGTTTTTAAGTGCATAAGCCATCCACCTGCAACTATATGCTTTCCGAAATTTTTTATCCCTCACAAGTGAGAAATGATGGGCATTTTTCCAAGCCTACTTAAGCCATATTTTTCAATACTTAACCAATTTTGCCAATGGCGAGCATTTTTCTGGTAGGGTGCAAAACAAGCTTAATCGTTGTTTTGGCAGGAAAATATCTCCTTGACAAGAGACTTTGTTTCAAAAATTAGTCAATGGTCAAGTGAATAAATAATCCACATACCAAATTATGCTCTCAGAAATTTTTTATCCCTCAAAGGTGAGAAATGGCGAGCATTTTCCTAATGCCATTTATGCCAATTTTAGGTGCAAAACAAGCTAAGTGGTTGTTTTGGAAATCCAATATGTTTTTGACTAGAGAATATTTTTCAAAACTAGTTGATTTGCGGTTGAAGGTACAACTTTTGCTTGAACTATGACTTTGTCCACCTCACTGATCGCAGGAAATGATCCATGACGGTGTGATCAAACACAACAAATGTAAGGGGAAGTTGATTCTGATACCCTAATGATGACTGATGACAATAACATGTAACATCCCTCTTTTTTTATGTAAATTATTGTTTTAGAAATGTAAAATAAATTGTAATTCTTTTATGATGAGGAGCTCAAGGCCAAGGCCCCATAAAAAAGAACTCAGTATAAAATATCGTCGTCGTAGAGTGAAGGGAGGGGTTACTCATCGCAATATTCCTATAAGTTATAGAACTTATGATATAGCTATCATAAAGATAACTATGACTTAATAAACCCTAGTAAACCTTGTAAGTCATGAGATGTTATTTCTAAAAGTCCTAAGTGTCAACTTAAGACCTAGTGGACTAAAGATGACGACGCAAGTAAAACGAAAAGGCAATAAATCTTTTAGGGGTGAGTAAATGGCTATGTAATCCACAGATAGATGACAAGTGTCATCTTTGTGCCTTTGGTACTGTGTAAAGAGTAAATTAAAGATTTCCCTCGGATAACCTAAATTTTAGACGATATCCTATTAGAAATCTTAAGCTATTATAATAGCCATAATAAGGTTAGGGGATGTGGAAGACTCACCCTAAGAACATCTAAAAAGGAATTAACAGCTTATGTTATAGTCACCTTCGAATTAAGGTAGAAAAAGATAAGGTTGATATGATACTTTGGGCTTGAGCAATTACCTAATATACTATTATACTGCTATTTCATACTTCGAGTAAGTATGCAATTTATCGTAAAATAAAGAATAGTATAGTGTATATTATCAAAAGAGAAGCAAATATGATAAGATTATTGTATATTGTATATTATCAAAAAGAGAGACATTTATGACAAGTTATATAGCATACCTATGTATTCTATAAAAAAGAAAGCACATATGACAAAAGTCATATGATAATAAAGGCACATCTATACTCTAAAACCTTATAAAGGAGTGGGTCGATAATGCTCTCCTATTGTTAAGAGTTGTCATGGTTGTGCTTCAAGAGTTTAAGTGTATACCGATATTTTTGCATAGCAGTAGTTAGGTACCACATTGTAGCACATATATTATATTGAAATAAAAGTAATACAAAAGAGGAAGACCTTCCTCTACAAGTGGCGCACTCCATTTAGTGGAGTATAACGAACTTTTGACACTTCGAAGAATACTTCCATGCCATTTGTCGGCTCCAGTAAAGAGCTGTAACACCCCAAAATCCCCAAAGCCACCATCTGTCTCGAGAAGAGCCTGATCAGATATTTTAAGAAGACTCCGCGGAGCTTGATGGGGACAACTTGGTTTAGTTTTAGAGGACGACTGGAAGAGCTCGGTATCTAACTAACGCATAGCAAGACGGATTTGTGGATGTTGTCCCTTACTTAGTTTTCCTTGCAGTAATTTATATATATAATGCACAAATGTGGTCATGTTTGGAGAGGACAGCTTGGAGCCCGATCCGGTTTTTTAGTTATATTATATATGTTACTTATATGCTAATGTTTTTGCTTGTATATTAATGCTTTCTATGTAAAAGTGGGGAAATGATCCCTTCCATGAGCTTATGTAATGCTGGTCGCAGTTTCCCTTACAAGCAATCTCCCTTACAAGAATTATGTAAATGTATGCTAATACCTCAGTATGGAACGGATCTCTGCATTCGGTAATGTTATTATTTGATATCTTAAACTAGATCAAGAATAGTGAGAGCCGGTTTAAAGGTATGTGAAGACCTCAGCCTCGAACGGATCCTTATATCCGCTAGTGTTTTGTTTGTTATCTTAAAATAAATCATGTCCCTCTAGATTTAGGGATGGTTTATTTGTATGCCGCTTTCTCCACCTTAAAAAGCATCTCTCTATCCGACAATTTTGGTTGTTTGATATTAGTGCCTGTCTGAATGTTGCTAATACCATCTATGCTAAGTGTATGCTAATACCTCAGCTGTAGAAGCATCTCTAAATCGAATCTCTGTAGAATGAATTTAGCGCCGGTTGAATGTTGCTAATATATACTAACAATCAAATGGATTTCTGTGTCAAGCCTGTGTTACTGATCATGAATGGTGGTTTATTTTGTTGATTTGATACGTCAGCGATCATAAAAATATTTAAGAGCTGCTGCCTGCGTTTAGGGAGAAGAATCTCTATCTCGTATTCTAGTGTTCGTTGTTCTTCCGTACATGAAATCGTATTGTTATACTTTGCACATAGTATTGTTTATTAAGCAATCTGGGATGGGTAATGTAGATCTGAATGGATCTCATCCATTAGCGGTGCGTGCTATTCTTATCCTTTACAATGAAATCATGATGCTACCGTGGTATTCTCTATTTTTTTTAAGGGTGAATTTCTGCTTCTCGCTGGAATTCAGATCTTTGTTGTAACTACATCCCTGTCAATCTTCTTTTTAGGCTACTGCGATTCTTTTATTCCTAGGGTGTATACATTTAAAATATACTGCAGGTTAATCCCTATTACCTGCACTAATCTCTATCATACGATTTGATGTATGGTCTAGAAGAAGAGAGGCACAATTGTTATCCTCTGTATTTCGATTGTTTGGAAAAAACGCAGTGCCAGCTTGTGTTAGTTGGATCACGTTTGTGTGATGTTATGCCAACATTGTTAGTATTGGTCTTTGTTCTATATTATACAGCTTTATCAATTTTTGATCCTGTTCACGGATTATATGCTAGGCTGCCATGATACTCAATGGAAATATTTGTAGATGTGAGCAGAGTTATATTATTTTCTTTATAAGGACTCACAGCTCTTATTAGAAGCAATGTCTAGATTGTTATTGGATGTGCTAAAGTTTCAGTTTGTATTGTATGTTAGGGCACTAGGACAACTCATGGAGCAACTCGACCTATGGCTATGCTGCTTTGGCTAGTTATTTTTATTGTTTATATCTTACGATTTAGGCCGGCTCATGCAGGAGTCTGACCCCTCCTCTTTTAGTGATGTGTGTTGACACTTTAAATGTTTCATGTTTTAAATATGCTCAATTTAGAAGCCAGTTCTTGGAGTAACTAGTTTCTAAAGTTATACTAGGGTTGTTTTGTAAATAGTTGCACATAGATCACGTTGAAAAGGGGCAGCTCTAATGAGCTAGACCCCCTCCAAGATTCTTGGTTAGATTGTAGAACAGAGTAAATTCTTGTCTAAACCCTGGAATAAGCTAAGACCTCAATAACAATGCTATGTAAGTATGAGGGTATGATAACAGTTATTGTACTTACATCTGTATAAATAGATCCTTATGATTATGTTGAAGTTAGTAATGAATGTCTTGAACATGCCCATTATGGGAAGAGGCTTGAGTAAGCGGAAAGTGGACAAGGCGACCTCTGAGCTGCAGATTGTAATCTTGATTTTATTTTAATAATATATGATATTACCTTGCTTTGTGGACGTATCCCATTAGGGGTGAACCACGTGAAATTGTTCTATTTCTTGGGTGTGTTTTGTGATTGTTGTTGATATTTATGTGTATCATTTATTAAGTTTAATTCATATCAAATGAGTAGATTATGTTGTAGGAGTAATAATGATCATAAAGGTAACATTGCGGAATAATCAGTAAGAATGGATATGCATATAATTTAAGGTATGAATGATAGATGTATCAGTCATATGAATTTAGAACAAGATGGTGATTCAATAATTGATTTTATGCATTACTAAAATTATGACTCAAGTTATTTTATGTTTCTTATATCTAATTGCGATTAACACCTTGAAATGTGTTATCGAGAAAGATTTACCTTCTTACATCTCATTACTTATTCATTTAAACATGAAGTTTGGTACTTTAATAATTAATTTTACTAACTTGGTAAATTGGGTATGTTACATAACAATAAAAATTTCAATGTTTCATCCTCAAGAAAAGAGGCATTGGAGACCAGTCAAATACAATAATTGAATGGATAAACTACTATTGATATGCCATTGATGGAATCTATGATTCACAATAGAAGGTGTCTTTCATCCTTGATAAATGGGGAAAAGCAAAGTGTTGAAGAACAAGAAATTCAAGGGACAACTCTTGGAATCCAAGTGATGGAAGCTAACAATCATATTAAAACTGGTGTTGATAAACTAAGTAGGACACAACCAAAAAAGAGAAAATTCCAAAATGATCATAAAGCAAAATTGTATGCAAAGTGGTGAAGAACAGAACAGTCATAATCATATGGAGGTTGGAGGTTAGAGATATTTTGAAGATTGCTGGATATAGTTCTGAAAAGGTCTAATATTGTATGCATCTATAAGCATTGTATTTCCATTTCTCTCTGGAAATAAAAACTTGGAGTTTTCTAAGGAAAAAAATAACCATTTGCTGAGATTTCATCATAAATTCATTCTATTTTGGTTGCATTATGTTACATGTGTAGTTATAGTTTTTTTTACCCAAGAAAATAATAGTATGATTGTTATTTCATAGAAATGAAATCGAGCAAAACTGTCCATTGTTACTATCGAAATTCACCAAGTCATCATAGACAATATATGAAAAAGGATATTAAAAATATTTAGACAGTTGCAAATGCTCTAAAAAATTCCTTGAGCGTATAAGCAATGGAATATATTTTCTATCACTCACTAATGTACAAAAACAGAAAAAGTATGACAACTAAAAATGCATTTTTCATTATCTGTCGATAAATAGAAAACGCCATCATAAAAAATGCATTTTTCATTATCCGCCGATAAATACAAAACTCCATCATACAAAAATGCATTTTTCATTATCTGGTGATAAATAAATATATACAATGATTTATACATGTCTAGCATGTTTATGAGATGGCTGCAATCCCTCCTCTTGAGCATAAGACAAATCTGTATGGTCTCTCTTGCCTTTCGTAGAAGACTGTGATTCGTCTAAAGCTGTAGGAGGTAGGTTTTGTAATTTTTTTTCAATCTAGTTAACTTTCTTTGCAACTTTTTTTAAATTTCCAAGCAAGACACTTTTTTCTTCCATCAGCCTGTTCAACATTTCCATATTTTTCTTATACTTTGTTGATTCTTCTTTTTCCGTAACTTCCAATTGTTTTCTCATATTTTTCAACTGATTGGTAACTTTAGCCAATTCCACTGTCAGTTTCTTTATTTCTGTCTCCTTCTCTTTTCCCTCAACTTCGTCTCATTGGGAATGACAGGAATTGCCATCATCGCAGCAACTAGACCCTGTAATTTCATCTGCAAATTAGCAATTGTTGATTTAAGTGTTTGAATTTCCATATCACATCCCAAATGCTGAAATTTTCGGTCATCCAAGAGTTTTGATTCTAGCTCTGTTATTTTTGTATCTTTTTCAGCCATCTTCTCTTTCATTTCTTTATATAATGGTGATGAACCAAACACATCACCTAGAGGAATGCTCGTTGAGAAGCATTCATGTAGCATCTTCTCCAAATTTGCTAAGGACTTCTCTCTCTCTTCTAAGGACATTGTACCTGTATGTGTTTTTTTCTTTTGACCCTTACCATCGTCTCCTTTGGTACCCTTACCTTCACCCTCGCCACCTTATTTACTATCAATATTTTTTCCTCCTTTAATTTTTAAGTTCTAGTTATTCATAGATCATTTCGAGCCTTTTGGTTCTCAGCTTATCAACTTGCTTAGAAATGGTTTTTCTCAAACTGGAAATTGATGATTCTAATTCTCCAACTTTTTGTTCATGGCTTCCCTCCCACTCTTTCATCTTCAACTGATATTCTTCTATTAAGTGCTCCTTTTCTTCCATTTTCTTCTCCAATACCTCTAAAGGACCCATTTCTGTGCTTATTGGTGGTATATTCAAAATAAGTGGTCTTTTTCTCAACTCTTCTTTAAGTTCACTCACTTCAACTTTATATTTTTCCAAAGCCTCTTTATACACAACCCTCACTGACTCAATTTCCTTTTCAACTTCATCAGTGATTTTGTCTACTTCTTTACCTTTTATAATTCTATTCACTTTGAAATGATTTTCCACAACTGTATTTTGCAACATTGTTATCTGTTGGATGCATTCTATAATATTATTATCTTTTATCATGCCCTCTTCCTCCCAATTGCATATATAGGAAGCTTATTTCTTGAAATGCTCCATTTTATCATACAGGATGAACACAAATCTACTATCAAACTTATATGATGGATTGTCTAAATGCATAGTGGAAGCCCTTGAATCAAATTTGAAAAAAAATCATACTCAATTGCCAACTGTTTAGTAGGAATTCTATCAAGAATCTCTTGAGGAATGGAAAATTCAACAGTAGTTTGTTCCTTTTTTTTGTCCGTCACCTCCTCCCAATGACCTCCATCTACATGTCCAGGTGGATCTTTCAAAGTTGTGGCAGCATGAACTACATCAATGGTTAAAAAATTAGGAGACTGTACTCATAATTCATCATGGTGCTCAGGCGTTTGTACTGGAAATTCCTCATTCTGTTCAGGAGGCTGTCCCGATAATTCCTCATGGTGCTTAGGAGATTGTACTAATTCCTCATTCTACTAAGGATACTGTACTGGCAATTCCTCATTATTTTCCTTTATATTATATTTCCTAAAGTATGTTTTATGAACATGTGGTTTTGGCAAACATATATTTTCATGCTGATTGATATCACCAATATTTGTTTCAGTAGCATGGGGTCAACATAAATCAATTATTGTTTGAAGTGTGCCTGGGAAACTAAATTTGACCTTCTTCAATTGGCTCTCTTTCAGGGAAGAGTGGATTTTTTTATCCAATAGATAAGGAATATCTACAGGTCTATCTTCAACCCAATGTATCACTACCCTCATACATTCACCCAAAATGTCCTGCTTGTGATGATTTAAAATCGTTCTAAGGACAATATGAATCAATGTTTTGTATATTCCAGGAGGGACATCTTGCATTCTTAAACCATTCCTTGGAACATATATATATATTTTTCCCACAAATTTTATTGGCCATCTGGTTCTTCTCCTATTTGGGGGTTTTCCAAGAGCTTAAAATCGCTCCCCCTCTACGTGGAATACTGGTAGCTCGGGAAACCAAATCAATATTGAGATATACTCGCTTCCCAAAAATTCAAAATTCCATATTCCCAACATCATAATTCAAAATTGCCTCATCTATCTCCTCATCAACAAACTGAACATTTCAAATAAAAAGTCGAAAACTTATGCTTTCCTCATGATAGTTTCCATATCTTATGGCCAATTTTTTTCATCTCTCCATGCATTATAATACTACTAGAATTTTTTTACTGTGAACCTATCATCTGTGGACGTCTGTGTTTTAACTGTGGTCTTAGAGGAGGATGCCCCGTTTCAATTGCACCCATCGTAGAGGATGCCCCTGTTTCAAGTTCGGCCATGGTTGTCTAAGTTCGAAGCAGAAGTGATGCACACAAACAATATTTCATACTCAAAAAAATTATGCACATATAGAGTATTTCAGAAACAAAACGTAGGAATTGAGTGTATTTCCAGGTCATATTTCATGACTTGGGTATGCACGTTTCCCTATGTTGACATCCAACTTTTAAGATTTTTTTAGGCCTTGGCCTCGGAGGGAATTTTATAAATGGGTTTTACTTTGACATTAAAAAGTGCATAAACATAAGCTATCACTTTTTTATAAATAGGTTGTACTTTGAAATAAAAAAGTACGTAGACATAAGCTATCACTTTTTTTTTAAATGCATAGATCGATCTTAAACTCGGATCTAGCAAGCCTCAAGTTTTATTTTTTTATTTTATTGGCCAAGATTGATATTTTTAATCTTTTTAATCATTTTTATTTTATGACCATGTCCTTTTCTCCAAGATTGAGACTATATTCAGGTGCATTAGTCATCCACCTACAGGATGGTGCCTTTAGAATAATTCTCTCTCTCTTAGTGAGGAAATGGAGGTCATTTCCCATAGCCACTTGAGCCAACTTTTTAGTACTTAGCCATTTTTTCCAAAGGGGAGCATTTTCTAGCATGGTGCAAAAGTGGTTGATTGGCTGTTTAGGCCATTAACTTCTTGTCCATAGAATTTTTATCAAGAATTATTTAATGGTCAAGTGCATAAATCATCCACCTTAAAGCTTATGCTCTCAAAACTTTTTTATCCCTCAAAGGTGAGAAATGGTGGGCATTTTGCTAAGGCCATTTAGGCCAGTTTTAGGTGCAAAACAGGCTACGTGGTTGTTTTGGAAGGTCAATATATTCTTGACCAGAGCCTTTTTTCCAATACTGAGACTATATTCAGGTTCATTAGTTGTCCACCTATAGGATGGTGCCTTAAAAATAATCTTCTCTCTCTGAGTGAGGAAATGGCGGTCATTTTCCCATAGCTACTTGAGCCATCATTTTTGTACTTAGCCATTTTCTCCAACTAGCCATTTTCTCCAACTATTGATATCCAATCACTGTAGCAAGAGGAAATCACATATGAAGACCATGAGCCGAATAAGGGGAGCATTTTCTAGCATGGTGAAAAAGAGGTTGATTGGTTGTTTTGGAAGGCCATTATCTTCTTGGCCATATACTTTTGATCAAGAATGAGTCAATGGTCAAGTGCATAAATCATCCACCTGAAAGGTTATGCTCTCATAAATGTTTTATCCCTCAAAGGTGAGAAATGGTAGGCATTTTCCTAAAGCCATTTAGGCCAGTTTTAGGTGCAAAATAGGCTAAGTGGTTGTTTTGGCAGGCCAATGTATTCTTGACCAGTGCCTATTTTCCAAGACTCAGGCTATATTCGGGTGCATTAGTCATCCATCTACAGGATGGTGCATTCAGAATAATTTTCTCTCTCCCACTAAGTAAATGGAGGTCATTTTCCCAAAGCCACTTGAGCCAGTTTTTCAATACTTAGCCATTTTTGCCAATGGTGAGCATTTTCTGGAATGGTGCAAAACAGGTTGATTAGTTGTTTTGGTAGTCCATTATATTCTTTTCCATATATATTTTTATCAAGAATGAGTCAATTTTCAAGTGCATAAATCATCCACCTGAAAGCTTATGTTGTCAGAATAATTTAATCCCTCACCAGTGAGAAATAGCGGGCATTTTACTAAGGCCATTTAGGCTAGTTTTAGGTGCAAAACTGACTGATTGGTTGTTTTGGAAGGCCAATATATTCTTGACCAATGAATTTTCCATGACTGTGACTATATTCAGGTGCATTGGCCATCCAACTACAATATGATTCCTTTAGAATAATTTTATCTCTCTCATTAAGGAAATGGCGGTCATTTTCCCAAAGCCACTTGAGCCAGTTTTTCAGTACTTAGCCATATTTTCCAATGTCGAGCATTTTCTGGTATGGTGCAAAACAGGTTGATTAGCTGTTTTGGAAGGCCATTATCTTCTTTTCCATAGAACTTTTATCAAGAATAAGTCAATGGTCAAGTGCATAAATCATCCACCTGAAATCTTATGTTGTCAGAATAATTTAATCCCTCACTAGTGAGAAATGGTGGGAATTTTCCTAAAGCCATTTAGGCCAGTTTTAGGTGCAAAACAGGCTGAGTGGTTGTTTTGGTTGGCCAATATATTCTTGACCAGATAATTTTTTCCAATACTGAGACTATATTCAGGTGTATTGGTCATCCACCTATAGGATGGTGCCTTCAGAATGATTTTCTCTCTCTCTCTCTCTCTCTATGGGAAAATGGAGGTCATTTTCCCAAAGCCGCTTGATCCAGTTTTTTAGTACTTAGGCATTTTTGCCAATGATGAGCATTTTCTTGCAGGGTGCAAAACAGGTTGATTGGTTGTTTTGGTAGGCCATTATCGTCTTTTCCATTGACTTTTTATCAAGAATGAGTCAATGGAGAAGTGCATAAATCATCCACCTGGAAGCTTATGTTTTCATAATAATTTAATCCCTCATTGGTGAGAAATGGTGGGCATTTTCCTAAAGCCATTTAGGGCAGTTTTAAGTGAAAAAAGGTTGAGTGGTTGTTTTGGAAGGCCAATATATTCTTGACCATGCCTATTTTTCAATACAAAGACTATATTCAGGTGCATTGGTCATCCACTTATAGGATGGTTCCTTCAGAATAATTTTATCTCTCATTGAGGAAATGGCGGTCATTTTCCAATAGCCACTTGAGCCAGTTTTCTAGTACTTAGCCATTTTTGCCAATGGTGAGCATTTTCTGGCAAGGTGTAAAACAGATTGATTGGTTGTTTTGGAAGGCCATTATCTTCTTTTCCATAGACATTTTATCAATAATGAGCCAATGTTCAAGTGCATAGATCATCCACCTAAAATATTATGTTGTCAGAATAATTTAATCCCTCACTAGTGAGAAATGGTGGGCATTTTCCTAAAGCCATTTAGGCCAGTTTTAGGTGCAAAACTGGCTGAGTGGTTGTTTTGGAAGGCCAATATATTCTTGACCAGACCATTTTTTCCAAGACTGAGACTATATTTAGGTGCATTGGTCATCCACCTACAAGATGGTTGCTTCAGAATAATTTTCTCTCTCTGTGAGAAAATGGCTGTCATTTTCCCATAGCCACTTGAGCCATTTTTTCAGTACTTGGCCATTTTTTCCAATGGCGAGCATTTTCTGGAAGGGTGCAAAAGAGGTTGACTGGTTGTTTTGGCATGCCATTATCTTCTTTTCCATAGATTTTTTATCAAGAATGAGTCAATGGTCAAGTGCATAAATCATCCACCTAAAAGCTTATGTTGTCAGAATAATTTAATCCCTCACTGGTGAGAAATGGTGGGCATTTTCCTAAAGCCATTTAGGCCAGTTTTAGGTGCAAAACTCGATGAGTGGTTGTTTTGGCAGGCCAATATATTCTTGACCATAGACTATTTTCCAATGCTGAGACTATATTCAGGTCCTTTGGTCATCCACCTATAGGATGGTGCCTTTAGAATAATTTTCTCTCTCTGTTGGAAAATGGAGGTATTATTCCCAAATCCACTTGAGCTAGTTTTTCAGTACTTGGCCATTTTTGCCAATGGAGAGCATTTTCTGGCAGGGTGCAAAACAAGTTGATTGGCCGTTTTGGCAAGCCTTTATCTTCTTTTCCATTGAATTTTTATCAAGAATGAGTCAATGGTCAAGTGCATAAATCATCCACCTAAAAGCTTATGCTGTCAGAATAATTTAATCCCTCCCAAGTGAGAAATGGTGGGCATTTTCCTAAATCCATTTAGGGTAGTTTTAGGTGCAAAAAAGGCTGAGTGGTTGTATTGGCAGACCAATATATTCTTGACCAGTTCTTATTTTCCAATATTGAGACTATATTCAGGTGCATTGGCCATCCACTTACAGGATGGTTCCTTCAGAATAATTTTCTCACTCTCATTTGAGAAATGGCGGTCATTTTCCCAAAGGCACTTGAGCCAGTTTTTTAGTACTTAGCCTTTTTCCAATGGTGAGCATTTTCTGGCGGGGTGCAAAACAGGTTGATTGGTCGTTTTGGCATGCCATTATCTTCTTGGACATAGACTTTTTTATCAATAATGAGTCAATGGTCAAGTGTGTAAATCCTCCAGCTGAAAGCTTATGTTGTCAGAATAATTTAATCCCTCACTGATGAGAAATGGTGGGCGTTTTGCTAAGGCCATTTAGGCCAGTCTTAGTTGCAAAAAAGGTTGAGTGGTTGTTTTGGAAAGCCAATACATTCTTGACCAATGAATTTTTTTGAAGACTTGGACTATATTTAGGTGCATTAGTCATCCACCTACAGGATGGTTCCTTCAGAATAAATTTCTCTCTCACTGTGAGAAAATGGTGGTCATTTTCCCATAGCCACTTGAGCAAGTTTTTCAGTAGTTGGCCATTTTTTCCAATGGCGAGCATTTTTTGGAATGGTGCAAAATAGGTTGATTGGTTGTTTTGGAAGGCCATTATCTTCAGGGCCATAGATTTTTTATGAAGAATGAGTCAATGGTCAAGTGCGTAAATCCTCCACCTGAAAGCTTATGTTGTCAGAATAATTTAATCCCTCACTGGTGAGAAATGGTGGGCATTATTGTAAGGCCATTTAGGGCAGTTTTAGGTGCAAAAAAGGTTGAGTGGTGTTTTTGGCAGGCCAATATATTCTTAACCATAAACCTTTTCCAAAACTGATACTATATTTAGGCGCATTAGTCATCCACCTACAAGATGGTGCCCTTTGAATATTTTTCTCTTTCTCATTGAGCAAATGCTAGTCATTTTTCCATAGCCACTTGAGCCATTTTTTCAATACTTAGCCATTTTTTTCAATGACAATATCTCAGCCAAATTTCCTGGTATTTGCAAATACGAAATGAAAATATGAAAATGTTAAAAAACAGAGAATAATAAAACTCACATTTTCTAATTTGAATTACTCAAATAGGCCTAAAATTGAACCCTATGTGTGAATTTTGGTGAACTGGTTAAAATTTTCAGTATTTTTACACAATAGCAATTTTTAGGATAAAATTGAAATTTTGAATAGTGGAGTAGTGGTGACTATTAAGACACATCATGTTCAACTTGGATCATTCAATTTGACTATGTAACTTTCTTACTAGCACATGAAGAATGTTTTTATTTCTGTGTTAGATTATAATTTGAATTTAGTCCTTGGATAAAAAAGGTAAAAACCCACTCATTTTATTCCTCAGAAAGAATCATATTATATTTCAAGAAGAAATGTAATACATTCTTCAACAATGTGTAAATTTGTCTATCAAATGACCCCATTGAGCTTCTTCAGCAGACTGAAAGTCCAAAATGACCAACACATTTAATCCTGGAGAAACTACTATAGAACCAGAGTGCATGTACATATAAATTGCACTTCATGTAATTTTCATAAATAAATATTATCTACAGAACTAAATAATAAGAAAGGAGAAAAACTAGTTAGACTAGTCCAGAGTTAATTTTAGATGGTTTGCCCCGCAAAGATGAAGACAATTCCACTTTTGTAAGGTTTTTGTTTTTGGAAATTTCTACTCTATGTTTTCTGTAAGTGCAGATCCTCACAGGGCATGTTTTGATGATTATAGAAGACTAGAATAAGTATCTTTTAGGATATAAAAAAGACAATATGGAGCCATCTTCTCAATATCCCACGGGCTACAAAATGTATATTATTGTTTCAAACATTCAAATTTCATATAAAAAGAAAAATTTCATGGAAAAGAAAAATCATTTATAACATAACAGTAAAATACCAGAAACAATTGAAAGCAAGAAAAAAAAATTCATATATACAAAATAATATAATTCACCATACCTATTACACCAAACAGTATAAAAATTTATTAATGAAAGGAAAAATATTTACAAATCCAAATGGGGTACACCACTCCTCATCCATAATCTGTAACACTGATGGATAGGATCCCATTGGTGTGAATCCCATGAAAAGTGTACTTGTACATGAGATTGTAGGCTATTATAGAAATAGCGAAATCTAAATTTTGGTCCCACTCTCCATTTACCAAGAGGACGAGTTTGATCACTTGAGCTTGAAGTTGGTTGATATCTATTAGGAAAGGTTGGCCATGTATAGAAAAATTCCTCCTTAAGATTCTCATAGCCTTCTATGCTGAACTATACTGAATTATTCTTCTTTACAATCCCGAGAGGTACATAATGCAATGCAATTAGTTCAAAAGTAACCATGAAACTTTCATCTGAACAAGGAATTTCCACATAAGATTCACTACGTATAATGTTTCGAGACCTTATGTGATTGAAAACTTTGTAGGAAAGAAGATGAATATTGTGACGATGTACTTGATTGGGCCGCAATACTCCGATATATGATGGCAATGCATTGTGTGTTCCATATTTTGTAGAGGCGGCTAATCTAGTAGTCACAACTTCATTGTCACCTTTTGTTGCAAGAAGTTTAAAAGTGGTGTGCTTATCATCATTCGTAGCAATAAAACGACAAAACAAAATTCTCCTTTTCAATTGCTAGTGCCCCACCTTTCAATATAGCTCACAGTAAAGAAAACATCAAGAATTCCTACAACACAACATAATATAACATGAGACACTATAAATAAAGTTTTCATATACGAGTTGAAGAATATATATTAAAAGATACACATGTATACTCACCATTGATTACTTCAGTTGGTATCAATAGAGCTTGTTTTATGTAAACCACCTCATGTGGATGCAAATTCACACCTTCATGAATATAGTGGCCTCTACCAAAAACATCTGCATAATTTTCAAATATTCTTACCCAACAAAATGTTCCACCAGTTGAATCATCTACTAAACAATCCAACACTTCTACAAGATATGGAATTTGCAATGACTCATCTTCAAATATCCAGGAAATTTTTCATAATAAATACAGACATACATGCCTACCTTTATGGTAAAATCAAATGGATTTGTATTGCACACCAATATGCCATCCATTTGAATGAATTTATTTCTACCAATATTCACAAAACGACCATTTTGAGTCAGTAGGGTAGTCACATTTGAACAAGATCCCATATAAAACCCTCGCTTGATGACTGCAGTGGAATGTTTTTTATGATTTTCATCTGGCCCACTTGAAGATAATTGTGATTTTATTTCAGAAAGTGAAGGATGTTGCAACATAAGCTTGACACTTTCATCTACATACACCATTTGAACAGGAAGAACATGATCCATATTATGCGTTTGTGTGTCATTGGTACTAACAGTGTAAAGAATTGGATCATCACCACAAGGATACAACGTTGTCAAATCTACATTTCCTATATGTGATTCATCTATAACTTTGTAGATAATGATTTCTTCTAAACCATTTTCTCCTATAAGAACAACATCTATATCAAAGTTTGTATCCTTTCTCTTAACATACTGCAGAGGTGAATGACATCGGAGTTGATAAGGTATACCCCTATCATTAGGTTGGTTCTCAACATCATTACCGCTGGATACATCATCGTCACTCTAACAATCAGTTTTTGAAAGTCTATATAATTTTCGTGACTTTTGTTGTTGTATAGACAGCTCTTGCTTCATTCCGTGAGTCTATTTTCTCGTTCAACATCCTCTTCGACAAGTATTCAAAAACCTTCTTCCACAACCTATAGAGGCAATGACTTTCATTCTTTATGTGGAAACAAATCAGGGTCTATATTGAACATGATCAAATTTATAAGAAGTAATATTATGCAATCACGACAGGAAGCCAAAATGTCCTACACAGGTTACACTTGATCTCTTAATTGGAAAGCAAGAGTGAAAAAACATTGTATTTATAAAGGCATAATATAAATACTACATAAATTCTAACCTTTGGTAAAAACCTTCGATTTCTTTTCTCCTTCCAACAAAGCTTTTAGATTCGCATCCAAATGGTCCAAATTAATATCTGCATCAAATAATAAAGGGTAAAATTAATTACTCTACATATATAGTATCTGATAAATCATTTTATAAACTGTTTAAATACAAAAAATGCAGGGTAAGAATGTAAATTTTTTTAAGCACAAAAAACTGAAGAAAAACAAATTCTTACTAGTTGTATCACTAAACCATCGATTTTGCTCAAAGTATTTCAACACGGTCCGATTTGGTTTGATCAGAGAATTGATGCGTTGAATGAATTGGCCAATAAGCTGTCCATCACTACACCAATCGATTAACAGAAAAAGTAAAAAACTATTGTCATTCGGTCACTATACCATCAATTTTTTTCATCAGATTTCAATGCACTAAATTTTGGTTTGATCAAAGACCTGTTGATGGGTTCGTAGATTTTGTTCAAGCAGGGTAAGCATGTAAAAATTTTAAGCACACAAAACTAAAAAAAAAAACTTACCAGTCGAATCACTACACCATCTATTTTGCTAAGAGGATATCAACACGGTATGATTTGCTTTGATCAGAGAGCTGGTGCGCTGACGGTTCAAGCGGGGTTAGATCTAAAACAAGACACGAGTTCAAATATTTTTTTTTATCATAGACCTAGTGTGTTGACAGGCTCATAGATTTCATCAAGTAGGGTAGATTCAATACAAGCACAGATTTGGTTTGGAAACATATTTTGGGTTTCGGTAAATCGAATATTTTGGGGAAAATCGAAAAATATGAAATTGGAGGGATTTTTCCATTGATACCTGCTTTCGAAAATTTTGAATTAACCCCACACCATATCGTGTGCCAAACTCCACATTGTTTCTTGTGCAACCGGAAAAATTTTCAAGGGGAAATAAGGGTTTGACTAAATACTTGATTAGTGATGTTAATTAAATTTTAATTAATTTTTAATCTGTTTCTTATTTATGACACATTTTGGGGGTGGTAATATCTTATGAAAGATGAACATGTAGATGTTGTGATGACCTACAAGATTTGGTTTCATACTAATGGGTTGACTACCTAAATGAAGTATTGAAGAAGCTAAAGAAGTTGCTATATAAAGTCAATCAAAGCAAAGTATGCAACTGAGAAAGAGTTGATCTCTTTGGAGCCCCTCTCTTTGGACAAGATTGAGGGCTTTTTGGATTGTGTTAAGGATTTGTAGTTAAAGTTAGGAAAATGTTGGAAAGCCATCTTAAAGAAGGAAGGATAATTGTAGAGTTAGATTAATCTAAAAAAAAACTTAAGATGTTTTCTACTCCAAATTTTGTGCAACTTAGGCTTCAAGGAGAAAATATGATAAACATTATTCCTATTATTCCTTCTATAATTTGTTTAGTGGGGCACAAGAGGAACTTCTTAGTGATGGTAAACTTAGTGATAAGTTGCATGTTCATTTCCCGAAAAGAAAAGGTAGAAAAAATGATAGGGAAATGGGTTGAGAAGGAAATCAAGGAAGAAGCCATGAAGAATATTGTTACCAACATCATAAAGATTCAATTGACAGAGATCAATACAACTGATGTATAATATAGTGAAAAATTGACCACAAATGGAAAGGACAAGAAGGCTTAGTGTGACTGAGGCAAATTAAGGCAAATTGAGAAGAGTCAGTGAAAATAGACCAATGGTCTTGAGGAAAAGGTTAAGTGATTTAAAAGTAACTAACACTGATGCTCTCAAGAAGGTATTTAAGTGACAATTATACATTATTATGTTAGTTATTACATATTTATGTTTTGTTGAAGGCATAGATAGTGGATTAAGAATGCTCACATCACAAGCCTAAAAAAAAAATTCTAAGTCCAAAGAAGAAATAATTTTGTTGCTTATCATTATGCATTTACTGTCCCTAAAAACATGTTGTGATCATTGATCTCCACTAAATACCACAACAAGTAGTGCAATTTCCATACCACAACTCATTTAAACTAGAAAGAAAATTGAGTTTTGAACTTATAAGTTTGTTGTGAAAGATATAAACAATAATGATTTTATTGTCGGAAAGGAATAATTTTTCCAAGATTACCACATTCCACTTATGACGTGACTTGGGTCCCTATAAGATAATAATTATTTTCAATGTTTTGCTTTAAATTATTACATTATTTCTCAACTTCACAAATATCTTTACATTTCCTTAAATTATTACAATATTACTCAACTTGATAAACATCATTGGATTGTTTAAATGCCGAGAGCAGCACTTATAATTTTTTATAGAAACGGTGGTAAATGACAGCTGATGAATTATTTGAAAGTAACTTCTCTCTTGTACAAAGTGCTTGGTTATATGAATTGGCATACATCAACCTCTTTTTTTATATGTACGTCAATTACTTTGGAAAAACTGAAGTACGGTTGCAGAGACACGTTCATTAACTTTTTAACAACCGGTCTGCCATTCAATACCATGAGTATATTTGAGGGGAGCAGGGATCAAATTTGAAGGGATGGTCCTAATTTCAAATTGAAGGTTATATGTTCATGCTGCCCTTCAAGGCTGAATGGCTTACAAAAATCTAACATTTCAAATGAAAATATTAAATTGATTGCACACTTCATAAAAAAAATGTACTAATTTTTTTTTGCATTTCAATTAAATTTAAGGCACTAAAAAATCAATCACACAAAATTGTTACAACTATAGCCAACATAACGCCAAAAATACTAGTTTTGTGATTTAACAAAGTGATATTTTACAATTAACATAATGGCAAAATTACTGTTTTTGTGATTTAACAACGTGAGACTTCCCAAAACTATGCACTCCCGGTCCTCATTTCAAAAATTCCAGTGAAATGAATACAATGCAAAAACTACACTGTAAGACATTTCGACTCATAAAATTGACTTTCACTCTTCCCCAAAATAGCATCAAAGCAACAAGGCAAAGCTAAAAAAATGATGCCCACTTTTGTTGCAAAATTTAACACACTCATCCAGCATTTCGATGGTACTACATATAATGAACTTGAATATAGATTTTAACTTAATACATATCCTCATATGGAATGAATAATATTAGATGAGTTTGGTATGGATTCCATTTTATTTTAATAATAAACAAGATGGTGAGATGGTCTAACATTAATAAACAAGATGGTCTAACATTAACATACATAATCGGATGGTCTAACATACAACTTCAATGTTTCATTGAATCGGTTCCGACATACATAATTAAGATTCATCCAAAGGGTTTGTACTAAGAATGGAAAAAGGGTTTGTACTAAGAATGGAAAATTGCATTGATGTGTGGGTGATGTCACTTCTATCCTTCCTTAAGTATACTTTCTGATTACCAGTAAATATTTTAGACAGACCAAGCCATACAACATTTTCCTATGTGAATAAAGGGGCGTGGGAAGTTTATATAAAAAAAATGATATCATTCTTAAAGGCACCGAACGGAGGTTCACCATGCCACAGTGTTAAGATTAACAATTTTCCGGCTCTATTTGTTTAAAAGGAAAGATCTTCTTAGCTACTAACTGTGAATGGGTCATGAAAAAAAAACAATATTAATTCTTACAACAGGAAAGACCCACCTAAAGCATCTGGCCGTCGAGTTTTCTTATCTTTTAGGTTTTTTAAAGGATGACATCCGCGTTAACTACGGTGTCAGGAGAAAAAATTAGGTACAGGGAGCAGCTTCAAAAAGGAGATATTCAACTAAATTTCACAGAGTTTTCTCCTTTGACAAACTGATTCAATAATGCTGCCTTTTATTGAGGAATCCATTATAGTTGTTGTTGTTCTATGGAAAATGGTCTTTGATATTCACAAGTTCGTTTGCCATCGACCAAGGATCAATAAAAATGAAAAAAAAAACAAGAAAATGATTTGGTGAGAAAATAGAAACGAACCCAGCAAAATATCTGATCAAATACATCTCGCTTGGCCATCTCGTCCCAAAACCGGAGGCAAGCAAGATTTACTAAAGCTGTGAGAGTTACTGCTATTATATCATGTACAATTTGGTTCTGTGTGGATATAATAAGAATAATGAACCCGTGATTAAACCATGCCAAATCCATCAAACTCTCGGTTTTGGCAGAGCAGGTCCTATGTCTGCCATTCTGAGAGCATCCCACTTGAAAGTCATCCATAACCGCTCTGAATGGACTACCCCTAAGGAGTAAAGAGTACAAACTAAAATGGCTGATGTAGAGGGACCTAAATGATTGTTTCAAACAAATTCAGATGAGGGAGTTCAGTGGGAATTTTCATGCACAGGAGAGACCTTGTGAAAGAAGTTGTAGAATTGAATAGCAGTGATATTTTCACTATCGACTTTGAGATTGGAGGCCACCGATTCAGTACTCCTTGGTGTCTGTCAACTTGATATGATGTGAAAATTTAATGTTAGACCATCCGATTTTGATCCGAATCTAATTTAGAATTTCAATGTAGTACATTATATCTAATTCATATAAATAAATAAAAAATATTGTTGTATATAAAAAAAAATCTTGTTGTAAAATCTTGTGGTACAAGTAGATTTGCATAGCCATAACTACGCTTGAGTTCATAGTCTCACGAGTCACAACATTATGACATTGATAGTTCGAATATAGTTGACGTGCACTTTTAACCACGGCCCTTTTAATGGCATTTTAATTTAAATAACCCATTTTTTTTAAATGGCAAAAATTAAAAACTGCATTTTAAATGACGAGCATTTTTTAAATGCCACTTCTGAGACGGGCTAGGAGCCCTTTGACGGGCCATGACGGCTTCAATTTGGAACCCTGGGAGGTTGTAGAGACATCTTCATTAACATTTTAACCTCCTTCCTCCCATTCAATACCATGTGGGGAGCTGTCCTCTAGACTTTTTCCTTTTCTCTATTTCAATAAATACAAAATTATTGTTTTGTAAATAGCTTATATGATTTAATTAGAATAAGTAATAAATATATTTAATATTTATTTTTAAAAATAATTAAAAATATCAAACATAGAATAAAAATTCTAAAAAGAATGTATGTAAGCATCATCTATGCAATGATTAATGAATTAATGTAAGTATTAAAAAATGATTTATTTCAATGACATGCTCACAAAAATGATTAATAAAGCTTTAAAAGCAACTTGAAAGAAATTTTTAGTTAATATGTAAACAAGTTCAAAAATAATGGCCATATCATTTTTAGTGTTGCTTTTATAATTGTATATTTTTTCATAATTTATATATATATATAAAGGACTCTTATGTAAGTACGCTACGGTGTTTATGTATCTTTTTTTCCTGAAACAATTCCTTGTGAGGCTGACAATAATTCTGAATCAATAAAACCAACATCTAGCTAATAATAAAACCAACATATGAATAATTCTGAATCAATAAAACCAACATCTGTGTGACTTACCATTACTCGTCCAACATTTAGATTGCATGCTTCTTTGGCCAGATAATTTTCACTTTGATTGTGCTCTGTGTAGGTGTTGTTGATAATACAGAGGAGGAAGTTGAGTTCAAATGATGTACCTTTTTAAGAATGAGAATAAGTTCCAAGTTTGTGCAAGTAGCATTATGATTTTCCCAATCAACTATAGTTTCGGGTCTCGGGAACAAGAGAAGACTGGTGATGCCATTTTTCAGAGCTAGAGTAATAAAAGTGACAATACCACAATTCTTAGCAAAATTGTTTAAGTTAACACCAATGCCTCTTTGGAATGTGATAATATGATTTCTGAAAAGAAGATATCCACCTATTCCACTTGAACGTGGATTCCCATATGAAGATCCATACAAAAGTAGTGAGGGAGAGATACATCAAAACTAAGTGGAGGAGCATTGCAATGAATTTTTGTGTTCTTTGGAGTGTTCCTTGCAAATAGAGAATATTTGAGTTTGTAGATAGTTGTGAGAGGATGTGGGAAAATATTGGACAATACTGCCTCATTGCATATAATCCATATTATCCAAAAAATGTTAAGTAGGAGAGAAGGGGTATCCGCCTCCTTTTTATTTTCAAACCAAGTGTTCCATTCCTCCATCAAATTCAAACTATGCCATTTGAGCATTTACCCATATATTTTTCTGCAATTCATACCTCTTGAGTAAAGTGGCAGTGTACTAAGAGATGGGAGATAGTTTTGACATGTTCTATGCACAAATGTCAGTTGTTCAACCCAATAGTTCCCCTTTTTTTTTCTGATTACCCCATGTCAATATGTTATTGTGCAGGGAAAGCTAGGAAAAAAAGATTTCTTTTGGAGGGGAATTGAGCTTCCAAATCCCCTTCCACCACTATGGACCATGTACTTTTAGTGCCTCAACTGACAATTCTTTGTAGCCAATATTTACTCTATATTCACCTCTAGTGAGATTTCTTTCCCACACAAGTGTCATGATCCTCTGATAGAGAAATTGAAGCATTGAGCACATATATATATATATATAAGAGTATATTATGTTCCTCGAAGAGACGAAGGTCTTATGTTGATTCAGATTTCCATAAGTGCCCAGAGTCGACATCAAATACATCAACCATAAATTTATATTTTTGAGAGTTCATGTAAGTGACTATCTCCCTTGGAAGAAGTTCCCCTTGATTTGAACCATTAATTGGATCCAAACCCAACAGTATGCTATGACCATTCCCAAGGTTCCATGCTAATTTACATCTAATAATTGGAAAACGGTGGACCAATTCCCTCCAAAAAAGAGAACTATGACTTTGGGATGATGGATCAAATCTCACCCATAAGATGATAGAGTGTGGGGTGATGTACTTCTATGCAATACAATTTGACCAAAGTACTTTGATAGTGATCGACCTCCATAAGTTTTTTTCTCAAAGGGATTTTGAAAAATATGAAGATTTTTTTATATGGGCCAACCACCAAATCACTTTGGCATACAAAGTAGCCCCTATATAGATAAAGGAGTGGATGAGCCTTCCTTGTTTCCATGATAGATGTAGAGAGATAATATCTTCTTAATAATGTTCAAAATAGACTTTGGAATGTATGCAAGGGCCATCCATTAAACTAGAATTTCCTCGATGATGTTTTTAACCAATGTGACCCTACCTACCAAAGAAATCCACCTATGTAACCAGTGGACAATTTTTATTTTATTTTTTTTCAGTGACTCATAGTTAGTATTGTACCTTGTAGTCATTGGATTTTAGAAGAAAACCTAAATATTGAAACACTTTTTAGAGTGCTCTTCAAGGAAGAGCTAGAGGAGCACGAGCTTGAGGGATACATGAACATGGAAAAAGAAAAATGAGGATTGTTTCAAATCGATCCTCATACCAATGGAAGATGAGAAAAAATTTAGTATCTGATCCAAGTATTCTTCAACAATGGATGCTTTCCAAAAGATTATGATGTCATCCACAAAAAGGATTTGTGGAATGAGTATGGACTCGACAATCTTAATCTTTTTCAAGTTCGCAAGAGAAGTTTCATGGTTAACATGTTGACATAAAGCATCATCAACTAGAAGAAATAATACAGGCTACATGGGGCATCCTCAAAGAATACCACTAGAGGTGGAAATATGATGAAGTTGAACCATTAATGAGGACTACGAAGGAAACACTCTAAGAACAATCATCAATCCAGTTGATAAATAGGGAAGGGAAACCCACTTGGATGACTATGAACCTTGAGTAGAGCCAATTTACTTTATCAAATGCCTTACAAAGATCTAATTTTATCACACATATATATATATAATGTTTTTTTTGTTTGCTAGTTTGTCTATAACTTGCAGGACTAACCCGTGGTCTAAGAAACTGCGACCTAGGGGCATCTGAGCCATCAAAATCACTAGGGGGTCTCAACCTACCTAGGCTACACTAATGTTTAATATGACTAGATTTTAAGTATCTTCTCCTCGCTACCTTATGGGGTTCGAACATAAGTCACTATGCAAAATGAAACCCGTCAAAACCAACAATGCTAACGAGATTTGAAAAAAAAATCATTTTTCAAAAACATATTATTTAAATATATTATTTTATTTTCTTGAAAAATTATAAATTTAGATTTTAGTAAAAAAGTGCTGTATAACTCTCTAAAATTCACCAATAACAACAAAAGCTATAATAATATTTTACAATCTTATGAAAAAAACTTAAACATTAAACAACCCTTACAAAAATTATTTCCTTAATCCAACAACCATAACCAAAAATTATATTTTATAGAAACGGTGGTAAATGACAGCTGATGAATTATTTGAAAGTAACTTCTCTCTTGTACAAAGTGTTGGTTATATGAATTGGCACACATCAACCTCTTTTTTTATATGTACGTCAATTACTTTGGAAAAACTGAAGTACGGTTGCAGAGACACGTTCATTAACTTTTTAACAACCTGTCTGCCATTCAATACCATTTGTATATTTGAGGGGAGGTTGTAGAGACATGTTCATTAACTTTTTAATCTCCTGGCTCCCATTCAATACCATGTGGGGAGCTGTGGACTTTTTTCTTTTCTATTTTTCAATAAATACAAAATTATTGTTTTGTAAATAACTTATATGATCTAATTAGAATATGTAATAAAGATATTTAATATTTATTTTTTAAAATATTTAAAAATATCAAACATAGAATAAAAATGTATGTAAGCATCATCTATGCAATGATTAATGAATTAATGTAAGTATTAAAAAATGATTTATTTCAATGACATGCTCACAAAAATGATTAATAAAGCTTTAAAAACAACTTGAAAGAAATTTTTAATTAATATGTAAACAAGTTCAAAAATAATGGCCATATCATTTTTAGTGTTCTTTTTATAATTGTATATTTCTTCATAATTTATATATATATATATAAAGGATTCTTATGTAATTACGCTATGGTGTTTATGTATCTTTTTTTCCTAAAACAATTCCTTGTGAGGGTGACAATAATTCTGAATCAATAAAACCAACATCTAGCTAATAATAAAACCAACATATAAATAATTCTGAATCAATAAAACCAACATCTGTGTGACTTACCATTATTCGTCCAACATTTAGATTGCATGCTTCTTTGGCCAGATAATTTTCACTTTGATTGTGCTCCATGTAGGTGTTGTTGATAATACAGAGGAGGAAGTTGAGTTCAAATGATGTACCTTTTTAAGAATGAGAATAAGTTCCAAGTTTGTGCAAGTAGCATTATGATTTTCCTAATCAACTATAGTTTTGGGTCTTGGGAACAAGAGAAGACTGGTGATGCCATTTTTCAGAGCTAGAGTAATAAAAGTGACAATACCACAATTCTTAGCAAAATTGTTTAAGTTAACACCAATGCCTCTTTGGAATGTGATAATATGATTTCTGAAAAGAAGATATCCACCTATTCCGCTTGCAAGTGGATTCCCATATGAAGATCCATACAAAAGTAGTGAGGGAGAGAGACATCAAAACTAAGTGGAGGAGCATTGCAATGAATTTTTGTGTTCTTTGGAGTGTTCCTTGCAAATAGAGAATATTTGAGTTTGTAGATAGTTGTGAGAGGATGTGGGAAAATATTGGACAATACTGCCTCATTGCATATAATCCATATTATCCAAAAAATGTTAAGAGGGAGAGAAGGGGTATCCGCCTCCTTTTTATTTTCAAACCAAGTGTTCCATTCCTCCATCAAATTCAAACTATGCCATTTGAGCATTTACCCATATATTTTTCCGCAATTCATACCTCTTGAGTAAAGTGGCAGTGTACTAAGAGATGGGAGATAGTTTTGACATGTTCTATGCACAAATGTTAGTTGTTCAACCCAAGATTTCCCCTTTTTTTCTGATTACCCCATGTTAATATGTTGTTGTGCAGGGAAAGCTAGGAAAAAAAGATTTCTTTTGGAGGGGAATTGAGCTTCCAAATCCCCTTCCACCACTATGGACCATGTACTTTTAGTGCCTCAACTGACAATTCTTTGTAGCCAATATTTACTCTATATTCACCTCTAGCGAGATTTCTTTCCCACACAAGTGTCATGATCCTCTGATAGAGAAATTGAAGCATTGAGCATATATATATATATAAGAGTATATTATGTTCCTCAAAGAGACGAAGGTGTTATGTTGATTCAGATTTCCATAAGTGCCTAGAGTCGACATCAAATACATCAACCATAAATTTATATTTTTGAGAGTTCATGTAAGTGACTATCTCCCTTGGAAGAAGTTCGCCTTGATTTGAACCATTAATTGGATCCAAACCCAACAGTATGCTATGACCATTCCCAAGGTTCCATGCTAATTTACATCTAATAATTGGAAAACGGTGGACCAATTCCCTCCAAGAAAGAGAACTATGACTTTGGGATGATGGATCGAATCTCACCCATAAGATGATAGAGTGTGGGGTAATGTACTTCTATGCAATACAATTTGACAAAAGTACTTTGATAGTGATCGACCTCTATAAGTTTTTTTCTGAAAAGGATTTTGAAAAATATGAAGATTTTTTTATATGGGCCAACCACCAAATCACTTTGGCGTACAAAGTAGCCCCTATATAGATAAAGGAGTGGATGAGCCTTCCTTGTTTCCATGATAGATGTAGAGAGATAATATCTTCTTAATAATGTTCAAAATAGACTTTGGAATGTATGCAAGGGCCATCCATTAAACCAGAATTTCCTCGATGATGTTTTTAACCAATGTGACCCTACCTACCAAAGAAATCCACCTATGTAACCAGTGGACAATTTTTATTTTATTTTTTGTTAGTGACTCATAGTTAGTATTGTACCTTGTAGTCATTGGATTTTAGAAGAAAACCTAAATATTGAAACATTTTTTAGAGTGCTCTTCAGGGAAGAGCTAGAGGAGCACGAGCTTGAGGGATACATGAACATGGATAAAGAAAAATGAGGATTGTTTCAAATCGATCCTCATACCAATGGAAGATGAGAAAAAATTTAGTATCTGATCCAAGTATTCTTCAACAATGGATGCTTTCCAAAATATTAGGATGTCATCCACAAAAAGGATTTGTGGAATGAGTATGGACTCGACAATCTTAATCTTTTTCAAGTTCGCAAGAGAAGTTTCATGGTTAACATGTTGACATAAAGCATCATCAACTAGAAGAAATAATACAGGCTACATGGGGCATCCTCAAAGAATACCACTAGAGGTGGAAATATGATGAAGTTGAACCATTAATGAGGACTACGAAGGAAACACTCTAAGAACAATCATCAATCCAATTGATAAATAGGGAAGGGAAACCCACCTGGATGACTATGAACCTTGAGTAGAGCCAATTTACTTTATCAAATGCCTTACAGAGATCTAATTTTATCACACATATATATAATGTTTTTGTTTGTTTGCTAGTTTGTCTATAATTTGCAGGACTAACCTGTGGTCTAAGAAACTGCGACCTAGGGGCATCTGAGCCATCAAAATCACTAGGGGATCTCAACCTGCCTGGGCTACACCAATGTTTAATATGGTTAGATTTTAAGTATCTTCTCCTCGCTACCTTGTGGGGTTCGAACTTAAGTCACTATGCATAATGAAACCCGTCAAAACCAACAATGCTAACGAGATTTGAAAACAAATTCATTTTTCAAAAACATATTATTTAAATATGTTATTTTATTTTCTTAAAAAATTATAAATTTAGATTTTAGAAAAAAAATATTGTATAACTCTCTAAAATTCACCAATAACAACGAAAGCTATAATAATATTTTACAATCTTATGAAAAAAATTAAACATTAAACAACCCTTACAAAAATTATTTCCTTAATCCAACAACCATAACCAAAACAACAAAAGCTATAATAATATTTTACAGTCTTATTAAAAAAAACTCATAAACATTAAACAACCTTTACAATAATTATTTCCTTAATCCAACAACCATAACCAAAAGAACTATATGGATGTCACAAACCCCTATTGGCCAGTGAGAATTTTTTTTTGTCTATTCTTAAACACTTTCAACAATGACTATTTAAACTATAAGGTATACTCATGTCCATACCTCCTTTCGTTTCCTCTTAACATTAACACACCGAACATAACTCAATTCACACAAATCTATACATTAACACAAAGAGGGTTCTCATATGGGAGTTTTATGAATAAGGATTTCCATATCCTATAATGAAAAACAGTTGTAATAAGTGCCAAGGGTCCGCCATCCTTGCATGACGATTAGTTAATCATAAAAGATATTAAGCATGCATAAACACATAATTTAATCCTTATCATAAGTCATACTTACTTATGTAAATGCCCTTAGTAAAAAAATTCCATGCTTCCACAACATGCCTTTTCTTATCATTCTTGAATAACCTTTACTTAGTTTATTGATATAAACATAACATAAAAAGGAGCTCAAAAGTAAGCACATCAACAAACACATCAACACACAAAAAACACATAAATACACAAAAGGGGAGGCCATATATACGTGGTTCACCTAAATCTGGGCTACGTCCACCAAGCAAAGTCACATCTTATATTATATATAAAAAGGGGTTTACATTTCCGCAACATGGTTGTTGCAATAACTTCTTTCCACTTTTCTAACACCTTTATCACATAGAACACTATATATATACATCTTGATATAACATTTCCCTTTTGGAGATTCCACATATAATTATTCCATTATTCTAAGAGTCCAAGAGTTTATGATAACATCATAACATATATATAACATTACCATCAATACCTTTCAAAGTTCATAAGACATAGAATCCAATGTATCTCTTAGCAGCTATAATAGATCCATGATGGATCAAGCCATGGCACAATATGTGAGCAAGTTCCAGGTTGCATCAATGGTTAGCACAAAATATAAAACATAAACCCAACTTATTTCCTTAGTAGCATATACAACATAAAATATAATCTAGCAGTATATATATAGAGAGAGATTGTAAGCCATCGATTTTCCCTAGAGAATCATTTCTAGGTAGAAGTAAAAGGCATGTTGGATTACTGAAGAATGAATGATATTATGTCAAAATATACCATGAACCGAATTCAAATACCTTTTATTTGCAAGTTTCGCTTACTCTACGTGCAGAGGTCCATAATAATGGAAGAGGTCGATTTTCATGCTATCATGGTCGCAGAGCTGGAACTCCATTCCCATCGCAGAGATCAAAGAAGGTCGATCTCTATGCTATCGAGATCACATTCCCATCGCAGAGATCAAAGAAGGTCAATCTCCATGCTATCGATATCACATTCCCATCGTAGAGATCAAAGAAGGTCGATCTCCATGCTATCGAGATCACATTCCCATCATAGAGATCAAAGAAGGTCGAATTTCTATGTTATCGTGAAGACGTTTGGCTGCAGCGATGAACTCCTCTATCAACGACGAGATCCATATACATGGTTGACCCTAACTTAGGCAGAGGTGCCATCAAAAGAAGGAATCACATTCTCCTCCTTCCCTACGGATCACTTTGTCTTTACCTCTCATCGTCTGAGTAGATGCACAAAGCCCCAGCGTATTCCCAAATAAAAAACCCAAACCGGAATCTTGTGGTGCACCAAAATGGCGGGCATACGCAGAGAATCACGTCCTCTAGCATCTTCGTTTAATGTAAAAACCACAAATCGATTCCATGGCTCCAGCTTCACACTGTCCTTGCCAAAGCTTGCTACGAAACACAATACAACTCTATAAAAAGGAAAACCTATGCCAGATTCAATCATGATTCTAATTCAATATATCATTTAGCAAGAAGAATTCAAAAACTCGACCCCCTCTCCCAGAGGTGTCTCCCCCTTTATCACGAGTTTTTCATCATAAGAAAGAAATCCCACTTCCCGCTGGCATGACAGATTGTCGATCTAGCAATCAACACCAAAAATTCAGGGAATGGTGGCGGCCTTCTCGATTTCGATCCTCCATTAGGGAGGCATGCTCGTAGAAATCTTGCCTCAATCTCCTTCGCTGGCATATCTTTAATAAGTGTTTGTTCCTCTTCTACTAACTTCGAAAAGGTGGAGTGAACCCTTGTTGAGGTAATAGTTATTTAAATGTTTTGGTTGTAACCGTATGATGTATGGCCTTCATATATATACATATCCTTATTTATAACCTTTAGCCAATACTATATGGGTATATAGCATTTTTAGCTTATAAGTTTCCATGTAAAATTTTAGGAATTCTTTCATATAAGCATATATAATTATATATGACAACAGTATATATTTACATATATTCTCATTTGTAATACTTGTCCAATATTAAATATCTATCTATCTATCTATCTGTATATATATATAGAATGTTTATGTAAACCTTTTTAAGATTTATTTCATATATAATATATATGATAGCTCACTAGGTTAATAACACCCACTTCTAACTAGTCCCTAGATGCTTGTAAGGGTATCCCTATTTTAACAACCTTCTAGTACCCTAGATGGATTTAAATAGTAATGCTCATAGTACTAGTTTAATCGGGCTCTTTAAAGAACACTCAGTAATAGCTTACTTAGTGTTGATGGGTAAGTATTCATCTTTTTAAGAGATGTCAACAGTGTCTGAAGATTCCTAACACTAAAAGTAATTTCATATTTTTAAATAAATGACTTTGGTCGGGTAGTGAGGATTACGAATCATTCTCTTTTAAGTACCCAAGGTACCACGATGACCCTCAATCATCCCGAGTTTGTTTTCTCAAGGCTTCGCTAGCCTATGACCTTTCCCCATAATGGATTAGCCCCCCCATCGTTAAGTTGCTTCCTTTCCTCAGTCTCCTAAGTTGAAACTAACATCTAGGAATAAAAACATAGCAATGTTTTCAAGGTCCATAGGTGGGGCCTTGGCCTTGAGATCCTCACCAGGGCCATTTACACTTTACAAAATGATAGGGCATAAAGGAGGGATATTACATCCTCCTCCCCTTAAGAACAACACCGTCCTTGGTGTTCACACCTTTCTGCAGTTTCGACAATTTCGTCCCTTTGTCTCTTTCTCCATGCTTCATCCTAGTTAGTTTTATTCATCATAATATACCCTCCTCCTGATCTGAACCAGTTCACTTTCAACATACATTTTTGTATCAACCTCAAGGTATTGCAACCTCTTACTTTGACACCTGCAACATTTGCTATCATCATAAAATATATACATGTCCTATTTATGACAATTACTTTAGTATTCCTCATACATCGAGATTTCTATTTTCAAATCATCAAAAACACATTCGTCATGCCATTTGATCTTAATCAAAGATATACTCAAACCTACACTTACAGTGTGTTCTTTCAGAGTACGTCCAAATTTCAATTGTTGGTGTCTTCTGCTTTTCTCAAATAGTTTCTATTTCTATAAGACATGTAGTATTCATAACATGCATGATCTACCCAACACGAGGACGATACCCATCATTGGATTTCCATAGCTATCAGGTGTATCACCTACCGGTGCTATTCATAGTTTTCATCAAGAAACACATCAAGTGTTAGTAATAAGCACATTAAGAGCTAACAGTACACCAAGTACTACAACAAAATCAACTGATGGATTTATAAACAGAGAAACGTTTTAGACTTGATTCCAGCATCAAGCAACCTAATATCGTTTTCTCAACACCACACAACGTCTTGTGCTTCCTTGGTGTTACAATTGTTTCCCAAGTCTTGTGCCATCGAAGTCAAATTTTCAATCATCATTTCGATCCCTTTCAAAGCGGATCTTGTTGTATTATTTTGACTTAAATAACCAAGGTACCACTTGTTCTTTTTTCCTTACTCCTAATTATACATCTTCTTCATAGTGATCGCCCTCTCTTTCAAGGCATATCATATTATCACATCATCCATCCATGATGAACGTAAAAAAAAAATCATTTAATTGAATGTTCTTTTGGTTCACATACCACTGCACACTAGCAATTATATTGCGCATATACATCTTGCTTGACTATCTTGTCAGCATAACCTTTTTACCACATAACAGGTTTTAACAATAATCAAATCAATTAATATGTAGTATACGACATTTACCTTGTCAACACCATACTCCCTACAAGGAGTCTTACCATTCTATGATCAGGTGGCTTGTTATCAATCCCACTCTTTCTTTGAACGTAAGGTCATTTTGCATTATGCCATCCCTAGCACATAGCATGAGAATAATCATGTTAGTCATCCTTTTTAAAACCAATCACGATTGCGTTTATCAACTTCAAGTTTGCAGACTATTTAATGCTAACCATGTCTTATAACCCTCATACTAATTTCTTTTGTACGTACAAACGTTGCATAAAGATACTTGATCTTATGTATGTAAAAATTGAAATAAATTTACAAACGCAAACCATTTTCCTTTCTTGTATTTTTGTTTCAGATGAGAGTTAACTTTATCTGAGCCTCCTATTACGAGTACTCAAAAGACATTAGCGATGATATCCAACATTCTTATTAGTAAAATATTATCCACGAACGATAGTTGTATTTGATCCATAATTTCCCTTTAACATTTCTATGTGAACCCATACCTTTATGAAAATGAATAATTACCTTTGTTTTCCATCAGTATATGCTGAGTCAAAAGTCACATCCCATTCATGTCACTCATGGAAAGAAGGTTTAGGTGTACACATACTTACAAACCATTACATTCTAAATGTAAGTGTTCCCCTTTTTTCTGAAGTGTACGATGATATTAAGTTTTAGTTAACAATGGAGTGTTCTATACCAAGAATAACCAGTTCATTTTTCATAGATACTTGAATCTATTACAAGGTCTATATCTCATCCGTTGTATGTTATGAACAATTCATGAACACGCATAACAAATATTCTTTTCCTCCCTGAATTACTAGGTACACGGAATGAAGAAATGAAGATCATACTCTTCTTGCCATAATATCACCATATTGCACACACAACCGAAACTTTAAACATGTACTATTTCTCGAAATATGAAATACAACATATAATAAGTAAAAGGTACTTATCTGGAAAATAGGTAGATGAGGCGATTGAAGTTCCGACTGCAACATGAGGTCAATTCTCGTAAGTGACAAATGACTTATTGCTTACCTCTTCCAGCACTTTTGAAAATGAATTGCTTCTTCGCTTGTTTCATCTTACCGATAGATTCTCTTCATGCTGAGCCCAAATAGGCCCAAGTGTTGTAACTCCAGCTCTGATACCCATTGTCACAAACCCATATTGGCCAGTCAGTATTTTTTTGTGTATTTTTAAATACTTTCCACAATAACTATTTAAACTATAAGGTATACTCATTTCCATACCTCCTTCTATTTCCTCTTAACATTAACACACCGAATATAACTTAATTCACACAAATCTATACATTAACGCAAAGAGTGTTCTCATATGGGAGTTCTATGAATAAGGATTTCCATATCCTATAATGAAAAACTGTTGTAATAAGTGCCAAGGGTCCGCCATCCTTGCTTGACGATTAGTTAATCATAAAAGATATTAAGCATGCATAAACACATATATTAATCCTTAGCGTAAGTCTTACTTACTTATGTAAATGTCCTTAGTCAACAAATTCCATGCTTATACAACATGCCTTCTCTTATCATTCTTGAATAACCTCTACTTAATTTATTGATATAAACATAACATAAAAAGGAGCTCAAAAGTAAGCGCATCAACAAACACATAAACACACATAAGGGGAGGCCATATATACGTGGTTCACCCAAATATGGGCTACGTCCACCAAGCAAAGTCACAGCTTATATTATATATAAAAATTGGCTTACATTTCCGCAACACGGTTGCTGTAATAACTTTTTTCCACTTTCCCAACGCCTTTATCACATAGAGCACTATATATATACATCTTGATATAACATTTCCCTTTTGGAGATTCCACATATAATTATTCCCTTATTCTAAGAGTCTAAGAGTTTATGATAACATCATAATATATATATATATATATATATATATATATATATATATATATATATATATATATATATATATATATATAACATTACCATCAATACCTTTCCAAGTTCATAAGACAGAGAATCCAACGCATCTCTTAGCAGCTATAATAGATCCATGATGGATCAAGCCATGGCACAATATGTGACCAATTTCCAGGCTGCAGCAATGGCCAACACAAAATATAAAACATAAACCCAACTTATTTCCTTAGCAGCATATACAACATAAAATATAATATAGCAGTATATATATATAGAGGTTGTAAGCCATCGGTTTTCCCCTAGAGAAGCATTTCCAGGCAGAAGTAAAGGGCATGCTATATTACTGAAGAATGAATGATATTCTGTCAAAATATACCGTAAACCAAATTCACATACCTTTTATTTGCAGGTTTCGCTTACTCTACGTGCAGAGGTCCATCATAATGGAAGAGGTCGATTTTCATGCTATCGTGGTCGCAGAGATGGAACTCCATTCCCATCGCAGAGATCAAAGAAGGTTGATCTCCATGATATCGAGATCACATTGCCATTGCGGAGATCAAAGCAGGTCGATCTCCATGCTATCGAGATGACATTCCGATCGCAGAGGTCAAAGCATTGAATTTCTATGTTATCATGAAGACGTTTGGCTGCAGCGATGAACTCCTCTATCAACGCCGAGATCCATATACATGGCTAACCCTAACTTAGGCAGAGGTGCCATCAAAAGGAGGAATCACATTCTCTTCCTTCCTCGTGGATCACTTTGCATTTACCTCTCATTGCCTGAGTAGATGCGCAAAGTCCCAGCGTATTCCCAAATAAAAACCCTAAACCGGAATCTTGTGGTGCACCAAAATGGCGGGCATACGCAGAGAATCACATCCTCTAGCATCTGTCGTTAACGTAAAAATGACAAATTGATTCCATGGCTCTAGCTTCACACTATCCTTGCCAAAGCTTCCTACGAAACACAATATATACAACGCCATAACAAGGAAAACCTACGCCGGATTCAATCTTGATTCTAATTCAGTATATCCTGTAGCAAGCAGAATGTAAAAACTCGACCCCCTCTCCCAGAGGTGTCTCCCCCTTTATCACGAGTTTTTCATCATAAGAAAGAAATCCCATGTCCAGCTGGCATGACAGATTGCCGATCCAACAATCAACACCAAAAATTTAGGAAATGGTGGCGGCCTTCTCGAGTTCGATCCTCCATTAAGGAGGCATGCTCGCAGAAATATCACCTCAATCTCCTTTGCTAGCATATCTTTAATAAGTGTTTGTTCCTCTTCTACCAACTTCGTAAAGGTGAAGTGAACCCTTGTTGAGGTAATAGTTATTTAAATGTTTTGGTTGTAACCGTATGATGTATGGCCTTCATATATATACATATCCTTATTTATAACATTTAGCCAATACTATATGGGTATATAGCATTTTTAGCTTATAAGTTTCCATGAAAACTTTTAGGAATTCTTTCATATAAGCATATATAATTATATATGACAGCAATATATACATATATTCTCATTTGTAATATGACAGCAATATATACAAGAATGTAGAAAGAACCATTAAGGTAGGGTAACAAGTTATTAATTACTCCTTAAGGAAGGAATCACTCCACCAACCATACTTGATACAAAATAGTTCATCCAATATATCTCATACAATGATATTTATTGTTGGTGAAATTAAATGTCCCCTTTTTAGAGCACTAATCCATCAATCATTAATATGTCAATCGGGGTAAGTCTTTTCATTTAAAGGTTGTCACGCACAGTATAAGTAGGTAACAACGCCAATTTGGTATTGATTTCTGAAAACTAATTAAAATAATAGGAAACACACTCTGACAAAATAAAACAACATAAGGTTACTCAATCATATCAACTTGTTTTTGTTAGATATGTGTTATATTCTTTGCATGTGTGTGTGGGGGGGTGCATCTTTGACCATGCACCTATTTTTTGTTTTTTTCTATAAATATGTAATTTAATCCCGGTTAATGGATTGGGGTCTATTTCTAATCCGAGTTAACAGATTATGGTTTTGGATGTTGCAAAATACCTATAATTTTTATTGTGAGTGGTTAATAATCATAATGAGAAAATAAGATGTGCAACTCTAAGTTTTGTTGGTTTTCTAGGTTAAGGGTTTCTAGGGTAAATCTCTGTGTATTATGTGTGAATGCTATGGTGCAAGCTCTATGTTTCTTAAAAGAATCTGTATGCTTTGCTTCTCTACACAGGTTTAAAACTTACAAATTTCAGTTTCTAGTTTTCCCAACCAAGGTTGAACATAGAACTCTATCTTCTAGTTAATTATGAGAGTCTCTATAATCTAAGCATTTATAGGACATATCACTTAATCATGTGGTTAAGAAATATCCTTGGTATTCTCACACCGGCATAACACAGATTTAAAGTCTTAATGCATTGTGAAAGCTTATGTTGAATCACACTTCAAAAAAGTAAAGAAATCCATATTGTAGAACTAAAATGCTAATCTATTGCTGACAATGAAAGAAACTAATTTATCTTGCAAGAGTAAAACACTATTCATAAAATCAAATTTAAGAAATAAAGAAACACACACATATAAAGAATTAAAGGCCATTAAATCACACCATGCCTCATGAGAAAATAGATTACACTTGCAGAAACTAAATAAATAATGTGTGTGAAAATAAGTTAAAATACACAAAAGAAATAAAATAACACTACTCTACATAACACTCTAATCTCATGGAGCAATCTCTTTCTCCCAAGAAGAGAACAACAAACTAAAATCTACAACCTTATAACTTGAATCACACTACATAGAAAATAATAGAACTACAATGTACATAAACACAAGATCTTGAGAAAAATGATCTATTCCATTATAAATTGGACAATGGCTCTAACAGTCCTCCCATATAATGGAGAAGGCACTCTTATTTATGCATGAGTTTGCTAGAACAAATAATAAATAAAGATTCAAAATATCCTCAACAATTTGCTAATAATTTGGATCTCAAAACCAATTCAAAGTTGATTCCAAGATCTTTGCTAAGTCCCATGTTATTTAAGGTGTCTTTGAAAGTCAAATTAGAATTTGGGGATGTGAATCATAACAACATGCCCAAAAATCACCCCAAATGACTTCTAGTAGCTTTTGACTTCTTAGGTCCATCATATGTTACATGGATATCCTCAAATATTTATAAATAAACCAAATATGCACTCATATCCACCATCAACTTGTCCCTTTTATCTTCAAATAATTTAACATCATAACTTGAGACATATAAGCAAAGTAGAATAATGGATTTGTAAAAATCCATCACCCATAATGAATATATTTTTCCAAAATGAGATCATTGTTGGTGGTGGTCGAGTCCCGTATTTGAAATACATGAATCTAAATAAGTTCCCACATTGATTTATTATTCAAAGATAAGTACAAAGTACACTAATATTTCCTAATGTCAATCAAAATCCAACAAAATACATAGAGATGCAATGGAAAACACTTTAACCGAAAATCCTACAAATATACATTAAAAAGGATTAATAAAGGGTAACAGGAAGAAAAAATTAGTAAACATAGGGAAGATATGATATAAAAAGATGGCATTTCCGCAACTCAACATCTCCCCCAAACTGAATATGTTGCATCCCCTCATGTAATTCAGTATCAACCAAGTTGAATGAATGATTCTTCCATTTTCCAATGCACATTTAAACAAGACCACTGTCAATACCTCTCTATTGAAGAGAAAATTTATCAATTTCATGCCAAATAGAAGTACCTTCAAGTGATGGATGATCCATTTATTCAAGGTCTACAATTCTCATTAATGAGTCTTCTCTTTACGAATGCAAAAATTGATTCCCCGTAGAATATAGTAGAAAATCCATTAAGCAATTTTATTCATAAAAGTTATCACAACTACTTGGAGAATTTTTAGAGGTGTTGTGTTCCGTTCTCTCGGCCAACATACCTTCCTCAAGTGATCTTTAACAATTTTGGTGGATTTGCAACAAATGGACTGGCGACCTGCAACTCAAAATGCAAAAGTGTTGTAAGTGTTTTGCAACTTAAAAAATAAATTATCCAAAACTAAATTTTTTTTTTGGGGGGGAACTTTGTAGGGTTTTTAGGAATACATTTATGCTTCCGCTGCCAAAAATTGGAGATATTCACATCACACATTCTGAGAAAAAGACGAAATGGTTGTAGGTGATGATGCTTAATTCTAAATTTACAAACTGGGTTTCCTTGAAAATTGGAGAGTATATTCTCCGTAGTGCAATGATTCACTTCTAAAATTTTCATGAATACCCAGTTTGTGGTTTGGAAGATACCCTCAGTTCAATTTATACACTTTTGCAAAAAGAGTGGATAAATAAAAACACGAGTTTGATCAAAGTTGTTCTAAGCGCCCTCAACAAATTATTGGACAATGGTTGGATATGAAATTCACAAAGAATGACAACAACCATCCCCCAAAACTAAATATTTTACTTGTCCTCGGGTAAAAGAAGATATAATATGTTATGTCGTTGGTGCACATTGCCTTAAAACTTCACTTCTGTGTTGTTCTTTTCCATGACAAAAGACTTCTACTACTTCCACCAGGATCATCTAATTGTTGTATCTGATTTTGACACTTCATTCTACTGCAAAATTTTCTTCTTAACATTCTCCCATGAAGTGTGACATCAAACCCAAACATGAAATGCATGAGTTGATTTCCCTAGTTGCGGTTAGTTAGATTTATTTGATTCTTTTAGTGGGTATGAATACGATTATTTGCATTTTGGGAGAGGAAGTAGTACGTTCTCTCTTGTGCCATTTTGAATATAAATCCAAATATTTATCATGGCCTATCGAATTGTGAAGAACCCTTTAAAATATAGCTCAACCCCTTTCTGCATGTCAGATATCCAAAGATGATACAACACTAACACTAGGGGAATTGAACCACGCCAAACTATATCGAATGAACCAATACATCATGCTAGAATCATGTGAAAGAGCCTAAGGAAGTCATTGTAATCTAAAATATTTTCCATGTATAGGTTCTGATATGGATTCCTTTATAGCATGAATTGTTTCCCAAAATAGAAAGCATATAATTGACAACATCAAATTTTTAAAAGTTTCACAAAGATACCTGAAAACCATGTTGGCCCTGAATGCTCATGCTATCTGTTGTTAAGGATTATACCCTATAGCAGGGGATGGATGCCATCAACATACATGGGGCTTGACAGATAGATACATTAGATTTTACAACCATTACTATAAACACAATGAGATTAGGGTTTAGGAAGGAGTACCTTATTTATGGTAGCTGATCCTAGCTTTCTCCCAATCTTCACAGTAATGTACCTGCAAAATACACAGACCTCCCTCAAAATGTTCTGATTTCAAACATATAATGATATTGAAGACAATATAACATTAATTATAATCAAAATTCAATAGAGGTAACACTCTATTAGGATGGGAAGGGTATCTCGAACTTTATTGTCAAAGAAATGCAACAAAATACAACTGATATACCTGATCTTGTTCCAAGCACTTCTGCTACCAAGTTCTAGGCTCCTGCTCCTCTCTTGACTAGAAATTCCTTCAGCCTAACAATAGCTTTCTTCTCTATTGGACCCTTCCTCATGGCTTCCCCTTGTATTTATGGCCAAGGTAAGAAGTTAGATTCGTGAGGCAGTTGAATTGGGAGGTTGGGGGAGTTATAATACCAAATTCAACTAATACCAATTCGTATTCTTAATATATTTTTCCATTTCATCTCAAGATGTGTGCGGGTATGATACTAGCTAACTTGCACATGGTGCACAGCTAAAGCTCTTATTGACTGGCACATATAATTTTTAGGAGATGTGCGTGGGTCGTCAGTAATCAAACCTGCGCATGATGTGCTAGATGCCAATTATAAGAGTGGCACATTTCCAATGAAATATGCAGAAAAAATATAGTTGTCAGTTGAAGATGTAGGATCTCAACACTAAGTCATCTAAGGTCAATCTAGCTCTTCCATCCATAGTGTCCTTTTGTGTGATCGACAAGGCAATGTGATCACGGATGGAGAAGTGCAGATTTGACCTATAACAGATGCCCCCTAATGTGTAAGGTCTGAGGGAAACGATGGCTGAAATACATTATAAATCTAAGTCAAAGGAGGAGCAAGAAGCCACAGGATGAAGTCACAAAAGTACCTAAAAACAAAAACCAAGGTCAGCGAGCAATTACAATCTTGACATCATATAGATGTTCAGTATGATAGAACATAATCTCCAATACATAACTGGGATATGTATATAGCATGGCCACTAAAATACAAGTGTGGATCCATGTTCAAAATAGGAGATCATAGCCATAACAACAAGCTGGATCTATGTCTCATGAAGAGCCAAAAATGAATGTGGCTCGGTCTTGCACAACTTGGGCAATAACATAAATATGATGATGTTATGACAGTCCCAAGGTCTTCATCCAAAACATCCCAAGGTACGAACCTTATCCATGTGAATAAATGAGCTGGATTCGAACATGGGGGGTACCGTTTGATTACCGGTCATTGATGTATACCATTAACAAACGCAAGGGCGTCCACCAGTAATGAAAATGGGGCCCAAGGTACCTAGTACATTCTAGCAAGTGTGATTAAGTGGTCTTGAAGTCGAACACTTGAATAATCTATCAAATAGGAGACATTGATGTATTCTCACCATTCAATAGAGAAGGAAATTGCCACTAATGACTACAATCCCCAAGGTACTATCCGAAAATCTAAACTTCTCTCCCAGAGCATGATGAGTTGAATTCGATGGGAATAAGTTCGTTGGAAAGGAGGCCTTTCTTTGGGCACATGTATCTACGTATGGAAAATTTTTCTAGGCCAATCAAAGGCTTTCATGGTGGGTTATGTGGAATTTGACCTAAACCAAGGAAGTAACCCCTTTGTTTCTTTCTAGTTACTTATGCAAACCTTGCATAAAGTGAAATACTAGGAAAATAACAAAAGAAAGATGTAAATGAGTATGATCTATGTACAATAAATTTCCAACCAGTTGTTGGTACAAACTAGAAATCACTTGAGATGTGATAGGCAGCTTAACCTTGCACTAAAAAGGGCTTAGTGCTCTTGCTTTGTCTTCAAATGTATGCACATGAATATATGTGTACAGTGAAAATGATTTAATTTTTATATGTATTATAATTTAGGCTAGGGTTTAATCTACAAAATAGCGTTTCTAGGGTTTAGAATACAAACTAGGGTTTATGCTACAAACTAGGGTTTTTAGGCTAGGCTCTAGGGTTTCTAGGATAGGATCCAAGCTCTATGTTTACGAGCTTAATGTTGAACTCCTCTATCATGACCTTAACAAAAGTGTAACCTTCACTAAATCAAAACCACTTATTAAGCATGGGAGGATTTTTATACCTTATTTTAACACTTTCATTAGGAAGTTTCAACAAAACTTAGGGCATTGACTAATGTCCTTGGAGGACCAGCTTCGAGATTCAAGGTAGAGGCAAGGGATAGATCCTAGAGGAGGGGGCATAGAGTGCTATTTATAAATAGGATTTGAATACAGGAAAGGATCTTGGTATGTAATTATTTGTTAGACCTGGAATGTTTTTGGACTCTAGCCATTTAGCTTCTTTGTTTATGTATTTTGGGTTAGATATGGATCGCACTTGATGTTTTTTTAGTTGTATTCACCCCTGCAATACACATGAGAAACTTTGAAAATATGTGTATAATGATTTGGATTCACATGCATGCACATGAATATATACGTACAACTAAAAATGATTTAATTTTTATATGTATTATAATTTAGGCTAGGGTTTTGTTAGGAACCCATGTCTTTACTTTGTTAGTATATTGTTGTTGGACGCATATGCTTTGTAAGTCATCCCGTAGTATTTGTTGATCAATAGTTTGTGTTATTGTTGTTGGCGCATATGCTTTGTAAGTTGCCCGTAGTATTGTTGATCCATAGTTTGTAGTGGCCCATGGTTTTGACCCATAGTATTGACGCCTAGACTTAGTATATAAGTGTGTGTTGAGACCTATGAAAGCACCGTGAAGTTATTTGTATTGAGCTTGCTCAAAGGAGGTTGCCCCCTCGAAGTGGCCTGTGATCAATATAAAAGTGATTCTGAGTTCTGTCATTTCTGCTATTTCGCATATTCTTATTAAATAATTGTTGCAGGTGCTTCACATCTGGTATCAGAGCACTTTCTTAGGCTCGCTGGGTGAAATTTCTGCCAAATGTTTTTTCGCATCTGTTGCAGGTTCGGATTTGGGAATAATCCCTGTCCGCTTAACTATGGGAAGTACTTGGGCATAAGCCCTAAAACTCATTGTGAGGAGTACCACAGGAACCCCGAAGTAGCTGGCCCATTGAGAGGACCTGCTAGTGAAAAGGGAAATGATCCCTACCTGATTGACTAGTTCCCACCCGTGAGGTAAACCAAGAGCTGTCGTTTGTGGCAAAGTGGTTATCAATTTTACTTGAGTCGTGGAGTGAGAGGTACTTCCCCAATACGCAAGTCGTCAGACAACACTGGTGGCCGAATGAAACCCCTCAACTGTTAGGAAGTCGCACATACCTCGGGTCCATATCTATTTTCAGTTGAACTATTGTCGATCACTGCTGCACCGTTTCAGATCCATTCTGAAAGCCATTCCATATCCAGCCGTTTTCAATCCATTCGGCTTCGTTTCAGATCCCTCTATTTCCGCTCACTTCTAGGCCGTTGCAGATCTATCTGTTTCAAATCCCTTCCGAGCCATAGCCGCTCCAGTAAACAAAAAAAAAAAATTCAGTTTTTTCTCCATATCTCCCTTGTTTTCACTATGTTTTCCTTGAAATTTTCAGGGAACCCCTATCATCCCATTCTGCATATTTCATTCCTGAGGACCATATCCCCAATTCCACTTCCCAAAGCCCGAAATCCCACATTTGTCTATTTTTAGGGTTTGCTATAACTTCCTTAGATTTAACCCAATCACCTTCAAATTTTACCACAGAGTTCCTTTTTGAATTCTGCTTCTTTGTCCCCCTCTGCCAAATTTTCCCATTCTTTCACCCCGCTTTTGAAATCCTCATTTTTTGCTTTCTTGTCTATTCGACAGTGTCCAAAACCTAGTCAAACCCCAATTACCTTTTAGATTTTTTCCCAAATCTAGATTTTCCTTTACTGAAGCAGTTTATGTTTTTGTTTTCCTACCCAGTCAACCAAAAAAAAAAAAAAAAACTCCTGGTTATGGTTATCACCCGTGCAGGAGCAAAAACCATGGAAGAAGCACTTGCAGCCATCCAAGCCAAACTCCAGGATCTGGATGAAAAATTTCTCGGCCTCCATTTTGAACATTCAACGATGAACAACAAACGACAGTCCGAGTCTTCATCAGACGATGGGTTCTCTTCTTCCAGTAATTTCCATGGTCTGAAGCTTGATTTTCCTCGCTTCAATGGTACTGATCCAACTGGATGGATCTATTGTGCAGAATAGTATTTCAGTCTGCATAATACTTTTGATGTCAACAAAGTTCCGCTTGCATCCTTTCATTTGGAACAGGAAGCTCTTCAATGGTACCGTTGGTACATCAAGGCTCATGAAGAGCCAAAATGGCCAGACTTTTGCCAGCTCCTTTTGCAACGATTTGGTCCTAGTGCTTTTGATGACTTCACAGGAGCCCTCACTAAACTTCGCCAAATTGGCACTGTGAGAGAGTGTCAAACCGAATTTGAAAAACTAGCCAACCACACTGAAGGATTGTCTGATGACTTTTACCGGAGTTGTTTTATCAATGGTCTAAAGGATGCCATCTGCTCTGAGGTCAAAATGTTCTGTCCCAACACAATGATGGAAGCCCTAGGGTTGGCTGAGTTGGAAGAAGATAAGATTGCATCCCAACAACGATCCAAGCCCACTTTTGTTCCCTTCCGAAATATGGGTTCTCAACGACCACCTATACCGCAGGCTCCTTGACCAACTCCTATCAAGCATTTGTCTGAAACAGAGATGCAAGCACGTAGAGAAAATGGGCTTTGCTATAATTGTGATGAGAAATTCACTTGGGGACATAGATGTGTTCAGCAAAAGCTCTATCTCTTGGATGTGGATTCTTTGCCTGCCTCTAAAATTGGTGACGAAGATCCATAAACAATGGATGCTCAGGTCGACATTCAGGAACCGCCTATTGACCCTCTGTCTTAGGATGACCAGCCAGAGATATCTCTCCATGCTTTAGCTAGAATCACCACCCCCCGAACAATGCGGTGCAGGGGGTTACTTCAAGAAGATTCCTCTTACAATACTCATTGATTCTGGTAGCACTCATAATTTCATTGACCCTCAGATCGCCAAACAAGCTGATTGTTTTATCCATCCTTACTCCAACTTTGAAGTCATGGTTTCCAATGGGGGCAACTTACCTTGCAAAGGGAAGTGTCGAAATGTGCGTATCTCTATGGGATATTATACCTTGCGCTCTGACATGTTTTCCTCGACCTTAGGCAGATGTGATGTGGTTTTGGGCGCTCAATGGCTACGCACACTTGGCCCTATCTTATGGGATTTTGCTGAACTTTGGATGTAGTTTTCCCTCAATGGACAAAAACACACATTGATCGGATTACAACCAGGGTCTCTCAGCATCATCAGTTCACATCGCATGGAAAAAATCCTCAAGAAGAATTCACATGGTGTCATCGCTCAGATCCATTCCATTCAGATGCAACCATTAGCGGTCTCCACTACTCCTTTGGATCTACAACAAATTCTGGATCGATATACAGGTGTCTTTGCTGAACTAGTGGGATTGCCACCTTCAAGGCCAGAAGACCATCGTATTCAGCTCTTTCCTGGTAGCATTCCTCACAACATCAGTCCCTATCGCTACCCATTTCACCCAAAAACGGAGATTGAAATGCTCGTTCGGGACTTATTGAAGCAAGGTATTATTCGCCCAAGCACTAGTTCCTTTTCTTCTCCAGTTCTTCTTGTCCGCAAAAAAGATGGGTCATGGCGCCTCTGCATTGACTTCCCATCACTTAATCACCTCACCATCAAGGATAAGTTTCCAATTCCTATTGTTGATGAGCTTCTTGATGAGCTTCATGGGGCTCAATTTTTCTCCAAGTTGGATCTTCGTTCTGGGTATCATCAAATTCGGGTTCATGAGGATGATATCCCTAAAACAGCGTTCCGCACACATGATGGCCATTATGAGTTTTTGGTCATGCCCTTTGGCCTCACTAATGCTCCTTCCACATTCCAAGCCTTAATGAATAAAATATTTCGACCCTACTTGCGGAAATTCATTCTGGTTTTCTTTGATGATATCCTCATCAATAGTAAAACATGGGATGAACATCTCTAGCATCTGGATCTTGTCATGCAACTTTTCTCTGACCATCATCTCCACGCCAAGCAGTCTAAATGTGTTTTTGGACAGAAGGAAGTTGAGTATCTCGGGCACATTATCTCAGCACAAGGGGTTCGCGTGGATCCTGCCAAAATCGATGCCATGAACAATTGGCCGCATCCTCAGACACTTAAGAGCCTTCGTGGTTTTTTGGGGTTGACTGGCTACTACTGCAAGTTTGTCAAGGATTATGGGAAGATTGCAGTTACATTAACTGCTCTATTGAAAAAGGATGCTTTTACATGGACACATGCTGCTCAGTGTGCATTTGACAAACTAAAACAAGCTATGTGTACTACACCTGTTCTAGCTATGCCCGATTTTTCCAAGCCCTTCACTATTGAGAGTGATGCTTGCGGCAATGGACTTGGTGATGTTCTCCTTCAAGATGAACACCCCATTGCGTTCACCAGCAAATCCCTTTTAGGTAAGAATTTAGCTGCCTCTACATATGAGAAGGAAATGATGGTTATTTTGCATGCAGTACATAAGTGGTGACCATACCTATTAGGGAATCATTCTTGCATCAAGACTGATCACCAGAGTCTAAAATATTTCTTGGAACAGCATGTCTCCTCCCCAGCACAACAGAAATGGGTTAGCAAACTCATGGGTTATGACTATGAGATCACTTACAAGAAGGGTAAAGACAATATTGTGGCAGATGCTCTTTCTCGCACATTTGATGCCCAAGGTTCTGTTTTAGCTATTTCTATGCCTGTTCCACATTGGTTGCAATTTGTTCAACAAGGTTATGTCAATGACTCTTCCTTATCTCAAATCATCCAATGCTTGACCAACAAACCTTCTGCTGTACCACATTACTCTTGGGATGGTGCTTCTTTGAGATACAAGGGTCATCTGGTGCTTCCCCAGAGCACAGATCTTCAACAAGCTGTCTTCTATGAACTCCATGCTTCTCCATCGGCAGGGCACTCTGGGTTCCTCAAAACGTATGAATGGGCATGGTGTAACTTCTTTTGGCAAGGCATGAAAATGAAAATTCAACAAATGGTGGCTAAATGTGATACCTACCAGCACAATAAGGGTGAAACAACACTCCTTCTAGGATTGCTCGAACCCTTGTCCATACCTACACGGATTTGGACAGATATCTCTATGGATTTCATTGAAGGGCTCCCTAAATATGACGGGAAGACAGTGATTCTCATTGTGGTTGATCGCCTCTCCAAATATAGTCATTTTTGTGCTCTCAGCCATCCCTATACAGCCTCCTGAGTTGCTCAAATTTTCTTGGACCAGATCTTTCGTCTTCATGGCATCCCTGCTTCCATTGTCTCGGATCGTGATGTGACTTTCACCAGTCATTTTTGGACAGAGCTATTTCGCCACACTGGCACCAAACTGAAGATGAGTTCAGGGTATCACCCACAAACAGATGGTCAAACTGAAATTATCAATAAATGCTTGGAAACTTATCTTCGTTGCTTCACCTCTGAACAACAACATCAATGGGAAAAGTGGCTCCCTCTCACTGAATGGTGGTACAATACCTCTTACCACACTGTCTCTAAAATGACCTCATATGAAGTAGTCTATGGTCAGGCACCTCCAGTTCTTCTTCCATACACCCCCAACAGTTCACCAGTTCAGGAAGTTGACACGGTCCTTCGAAACCATGATCAGATTCTTTGCATTTTGCGAGACAATCTTCACATGGCAAGAAATCGCATGAAGCAACAAGCTGATCAACACCGTTCTGAGCACACTTTTCAAGTAGGCGATATGGTTTTTCTTCGTCTCGAGCCGTACAAGCAATCTTCCCTGAAACTCAAAGGGTGTCATAAGCTCACTCCAAAGTTCTATGGGCCATATCAGATTCTTCAGAAGATTGGGTCCGTTGCTTATAAATTGGAACTTCCTCATTCTTCCTGCATTCATCTAGTCTTTCATGTCTCTTGTCTGACGAAAGTTCTTGGCACCAACATCAGTGGAAAAATGATTTTACCCGAACTGGATAATGAAGGATCCATCCTTTTGGAGCCAGAGGCCATCCTCAATCGGTGCACTCGTCAGCTTCGCTCTCGCTTTATCATAGAGGTCTTAATTCAGTGGCACGACATGCAAGCAGAGGATGCTACATGGGAACCACTCCTTCAGATTCAACAACAATTTCTGCATCTAAAGCTTTGAGGACAAAGATTTTTTTAAGGGGGAGGGGATGTTAGGAACCCATGTCTTTACTTTGTTAGTATATTGTTGTTGGATGCATATGCTTTGTAAGTCGTCCCATAGTATTTGTTGATCAATAGTTTGTGTTATTGTTGTTGGCGCATATGCTTTGTAATTCGCCTGTAGTATTGTTGATCCATAGTTTGTAGTGGCCCATGGTTTTGAACAATAGTATTGGCACCTAGAATTAGTATATAAGTGTGTGTTGAGACCTATGAAGGCACCGTGAAGTTATTTGTATTGAGCTTGCTCAAAGGAGGTTGCCCCCTCGAAGTGGCCTGTGATCAATATAAAAGTGATTCTGAATTCTGTCATTTCTGCTATTTTGCATATTCTTATTAATTAATTGTTGCAGGTGCTTGACAAGTTTAGAATAAAAACTAGGGTTTCTAGGGTTTAGAATACAAACTAGGGTTTCTAGGGTTTAAAATACAAACTAGGGTTTACGCTACAAACTAGGGTTTTTAGGCTAGGCTCCAGGCTCTAGGTTTATGAGCTTAATGTTGAAATCCTCTATCATGACTGTTAACACCCAAATTAACCCCCAAGGTTGTGAAGAGGGAAATTCGGGGTAACCACTAAACAATCTTTAGCTTGTGCTACTGACCCAACACAAACAGAGAGGGCTCTCTCTATAAAATCATGAAAACTGGAAATAATCAAAGGCTTCGACAATGAAAATGTACACCATCATTCATCATTCAAGATATTCAATTAAAACATACATAGAAGATCATATATCTGCTGGAACAAAATGATTTAAACGTGGTTTTGGTTGAAACATATGAATCTGTATTGGGCAATGGAGTCACATTAAACAAACTCTGAACATTTATTTATAAATGCTTTGTGAATTCATTTAAACAGGGGCAAGGTAGCAAACAGCTTGTAGTCAAAGTGATTTTAATTGGTGAAACGGAAGAGAAAGAAACAATCCATCGATACAAGGCATACGATAATGAATCTTGTACCAACTTTAGTCGAAATCATTTGTGCAATACTTGGAATGAGATAAACAGAGCATAATCTGTATGAATTCTGCTTAACTATAACACTACGCCAAGTATGAAGAGATATTAAAGGCTGGAAATAACAATGAAAGATACACAATACACAGGAGAAAAAGAAAGAATAGACTACATGACCGATTACACAAGAATCCTTGAAAAACACCGGCTCGGCTCTGCAAAACTTTATTCAAAATAGATCATAAGCATCTTTCAAAACAATACAAAGCTTCAAAAAGTTTTCAACCCTTCTGTCTTCAATTACAATGAATTTATAGATGCCCCTCCAGCCCTAAGCTCAGATCTCTCCTGAACAGAAAACAGTTGCAATTTACCGGACACCTAATTGAAAGCTAATCAAGGCGTATTTGCCGTTACAATTTCAAAATAGACATAGGCGGTATAGGCCTAACCGTCTTTCTACATTTACTGGCCTATTTTACTAAATGACCAACTACTTTAACAAAAACAAAACAGAAAGCTAACAACTCCAGCTTGCTGCTTCCATTCCCATTGGATGCCCTCTGTTGGCAGAGTGCTTCGCTGCTACCCTTTGAACCCTTCAAGCTTTGGTTTTTAAATTTTCTTTACCATATTTCTCGATTAATTTCCACTGGTCAACTGAGGGTAAATCCACGGTGGTGATCTCCTTAAGTAGTACTCTTAGCTCAGTATGTTCCCTATAAGAGTATCTGTATGCAATGTTCTAGCTCCCTCGAAAGTCAAGGCTAACTCGAAGTCTCTTGTTAGTTTCTCAGCTACTAACTCGCCAGTCAGGGGTTGATCCATCCCCTCAAAATCATCCTGATTCATCCTGCAATCCCATAACTTGATTTTATACTCATCCTTTGATAACATAGTTCCAGTTTCTCCCTAGAACACAGGCAAGCCCTTTTTGAATAGAGGATCAAATGCTTCCCTGAACATCTTGACCTGATTTGACAAAATGTCAATCCCTGATTTGGTGACCTTCACCTGTTCATGTTTATTAATTACCCTTTTGGCCCATATGATGGTGGTCACCCTGTCCTTGATTCCTGCATCATCAGCCTTCTCTTCTGATAAATCATTTAAGAATTCTACCCTGTTGTTAGCATATTCTGAAGGATTTTTATTAAGCCTTTCATTTTCCACTGTCATAGCTTGCTTAGCGAAATTCACTACAGTATCCTTATCCATTATAAAGTTGAGGTAAGGTCTTAGGTCTTCAGACTGCTTTATAACATCATCCCAGATGATTTTCTTAGTTTCCTAGAGCACTTTCTGCCCAATCACTTGCTCCTTCAAATTGTCGAGATCCACCTGCATCTCCCGGTACTTGGTTTCCCAAGCCTCCCTTTTTCTTTCTGCATCATCCTCTAGATATTTCAATTTGGAAACCTGCTTCCTTAATCTGAGCAACTCAACATCCTCCAAGCTGGAATTAGCTATTTTCCCCACCAAGGAGAAATCTCCAGCTGCAATTGGGTATGTGGCCTCCTGTTCCATTTCTCTTTCTCTTTCCTTTACTTTCTTGTCCAATTCTTCAAACTGAGCCTTCCATGATTTTTCACTGGCTTCTACAAAGGTCATACCAGACTGCATCTTCTCTTCTTTCTCTCTAAACTCCACCAATTGGGCCTTACAGTCTAATAGTTCCCCCTTTAGCTTCTCTTTCTCTTCCTCCAGCTTTGCTATCTCAGGGGTACTTGCAAATTGAGCAGGCGAGATCTTTAAATTCTTCTTTAAATTCAGTATCTCATGATCCTTTTCATTTAGCAGCTCCTGGATGTTCTTCCTTTTATCTTCTTCGGTCTCATTTGTTAGCAGCTGTGTTTGGTGCTTCTTCACCTGTGCCTTTAGAGACTTATTTTCCGCATTTTCCAGCTTCAGCTGGTGCTGAACCTTGGACTTATTTGTCTGTACTTTTGATAGCTTTACGACAAGCTTCAACAGCCTATTATAAATGACATCACTTATCTCCTTTTGTAGGTTGATTATATCAAGGATAGGGATGTCTTCTAGGTTGACTTTCATCTCTATAGCCTTGTTTTTGGTGGCTAGAGCAAGGCTCAAGGTGTTTTGAGCTAAATTCCTACTGGCAACTAGGGCCACTTCTTTCTTGGATATTTTCCTCACCTCAGAGTATAGTTTTGCTTCTTTTGCCAAGTTATCAATATTTTCTTCATATTCCTCCAGCAACCTTGTTCTGCTTGTACTAGATGATGTGGGCCCTTTAGGCGGTTTTCCAAACACATGTTCTTTCACTTCATAAGGGGGCATTTGAAACTTGATATGTTTCTTCTTAGGCTTTTCTTCTTGGATCTTTACTACTTGCTGCTCATCATCTTCCACCTTTTTCCTTTTTGAGGCTCTTTCAGGGTCACTGTCTACATCCATGGGGCTGCTAACTGTTGAAATGCTAGGTTTTCCTGGGATGGTGACAAGGGGTAAATTCACTGACCCAGCTGGGGCTCTATTAGGTGAGCCAGGTGGTAAGGGTGTGCCTCCCTGAAAAAGGAATTTTAGAGTTTGAGAGGTATTTGGGGGATCAGAGTCCATGGGCTCTTGATTAATATATTCTAACCAATTTTCCTTCTCAAGCATTCCAGCCATCTTGAAGTGGTCATACCCCTTCCTTCCAGCTTCCCTCCTTCTCTCTGAGATTATATGATGTGGATCATAATTCATTGCAGCTTTAGAAGGGAGTCCCAAGTCTCTCATTATCCTTTCAATCCCTAAGAGGGATATCTTATGTTTAATCATAAAAGAACCTACTACCAATGGGAAAACTATATTAGAGGACTTCGTGTTATCTATAAAGTGTTCATGCTCAGCTTTCAGTTTTTGCCTTATGAACTCTAAATTGAACAACATGGGTGTTAAAAAGGCAGGGAGTACATATGGTGGGTGTGAAAAACCATACACCCTGATTACTGTCCCATGTTTCAGCAAAAACAAATCTCGAATCCCTTTCCCCATAGCGGGTTGCAGTAACTCCTTCATCTCTGGGAGTACCTTGGGCAATTTCTTCTGGAAAAAGATGTGATAAACTTTTGCCATGAAATCATTCATGAAAACCAAGTAGTATGAATACATCTCCTTTGTAATTTTCAGCTCCAGTATCGGCAGGTTTTCTTCAATGGTTGTTAAGAACATTTTTAGCAGATAAGACTGGAACCTAAAGACTCTAGTTTTGGGGAACTCGAGTAGCTGGGAGTGAATACTTTCGGCTAGGGAATCATCAAATCTTAGGCACGCAGTCTGGATAAGTGAACTTTGGTCTGTTGTCTCTATTGGACAGGTACTTAAGACAAACATCAGACTGATTAATGACTCCGTGACATACTGGTCACTATCTAACCCCAAAAACTGGGCTATCATGGAAATCACACATTTAGATTATTCTCTGAATGAATTGGCCTCGTCAAAGAAAGTTGAGTTAGGAAAAGATGCATTTGGTAACAAGGAGGCCTGGTAGAAGCTTTGCCTGAGTTCATTTTGGGCTTGGCGGAAATACTGAATCAGGGTTTCCGTTTGATACACCTGAGCTCTATGACCGAACTCCAGGGGAATAGATAGGGCCTTTCTAAAAACTGGAGCTTTCACATGGAAAAGGATTTTGGAGCCTGAGGCATCGGATATGGCCCTCTTCCCTGGGGCATAATTGCTGGTGCACCATTCTACGAATTCAGGGTAACTGGGGGTTTGGGTGGTGGTAAAACAGTAGAAAAAGGACCGATATACTTTGTGGACATCTACTTGTCTGGCCCTTATAACCTCCAATCTCTCCTTGGCCGTGTCCAGAGAGCTATTAATCAATATGGTATCGTATATGTCACTATCCTTGTCTTCCAACAAGGAACCGATTATCAGAGCTTCAGTAACAAGGGGGTCTACTATCTCAGCCATTTTAAATATCTAGTTGTGAAAAGAAAAGGGACAAAGGCCTACCTGGTCTACTGACAACTAAAAAAACTTCTGGTCTCTCGATTAGCCGGTATGATCTACAAGATTCACCTCCTTTTCTCTCCAACGTGCATTGGTCAGATAGGATGTGGTAATTCATGCAGGCGGGCTATTTTATAATATAGATTTTGCCATATCACCCTTTCAAGTATGATTGCGACGGGTCCATGTCAGCCATCCGTCTCTCTTGGCTACCTTCAGCCGTAGATCTTCCCATTTTACCTTCCAACACCATCGTGGCCTTTAATTTAATATCGCACAGCTCCAATCTTAACCGTCGGATGATGCGCCTTCACCGTCCGTGGTGATTTTGGGCATTCTTAATGTGCCGACGATTAAAATCACCGCCATTGTTCTGGACCGTTGATCTACCTTCGTTAGATCCATGCCGTTGAAAGGAGTGCAACGCTTAACCAAATCGCGGTGATTTGGAACGAAATCTTTTTCCACGCATGTTAGATTAGCGCCATCAATTTTTCACCGTAGATCTTTGCTCCCGCCGATCTGTGTCGTTGATTGCTTCAGAAAACTGCCTATTGGATAACATTTCATCTTCCCTACAACATTTCCATTTCAACTTTGCGCCAAGGGCTCAGGGCCGTAGATATTTGGGTCATTTAATCTGAGCCGTCTACGCATGCTTCCGTGTGCTGCTAGCTCATTACCTTGAGAAAAACTCTCATTTTCCACTTCTACGGGATATGACCCAAGAGTTTGGCTTCCTTTGGAATTTTTTTATGATCCTGCAACTCCCTTTTCTTCACTAGAACCTTCTTCAAAACCCAGTACAATTCGAGTGCTAACAATGAATTTAACAAAAGTGTAACCTTCACTCAAGCAAAACCACTTATTAAGCATGGGAGGCTTTTTATATCTTATTTTAACTCTTGCATTAGGAAGTTTCTTAAAAATTTAGGGTGTTGACTAGTTTCCTTGGAAGACCAACTTTCGATATTCAAGGTAGAGGTAGGGGAAAGATTCTAGAGGAATGGGCACAATGTGCTATTGATAAATAGGATCCCAATATAATAAAGGATTTTGATATGTAATTATTTGTTTTAGCTTGATTTCTTTTGGAATCTAGGCCATTAATCCTCTTTGTTTATGTATTTTGGGTAAAATATGGATTGCACTTGATGCTTTTTTAGTTGCACGCACATTTTCAATACACATGAGAAACTTTGCATATATGTGTATAATGATTTGGATTCAAATGTATGCACATGAATATATATGTATAGTGAAAATGAGTTAATTTTTATTTGTATTATAATTTAGGATAGGGTTTAGTCACCTAAAAAATACGGTTTCTACAGTTCAGAATACGAACTAGGTTTTATACTACAAACTAGGGTTTTTAGGCTAGGCTCTATGGTTTCTAGGCTAGGCTCTATGGTTTCTAGGCTAGGCTCTATGGTTTCTAGGCTAGGCTCCAGGATCTAGGTTTATGAGCTTAATTTTGAACTCCTATGTCACGACCTTAACAAAAATGTAACCTTCACTCAAGAAAAGACACTTTTTAAGCATGGGAATATTTGTATACCTTATAATTTCAACACTTGCATTAGGGAGTTTCATCGAAAATTAGGGAGTTGACTAATGACCTTGGATGACCAACTTCAAGATTCAAGGTAGAGACAAGGGATAGATCGTAGAGGAGGGGGCATAGGGTTCTATTTATAAATAGGATCCCAATATAGTAAAGCATTTTGATATGTAATTATTTGTTGTATATTCAAATTTTTCTGGACTCTATATGACATTTAGCTCATTATCACCATAACACCATCCCCATGCTCATAGTCGCCATTTCCATTCTCATTATCACCATAACACCATCCCCATGCTCATAGTCACCATTTCCATTCTCATTGTCACCATGACCATCGTGATTCATCAACACCATGCTCATTGCCACCATCAACGTCACCACCATCCTCCTCATGGTCATGTTGTCACCATCAAAACCATGCCCAATTTCACCATCAACATCACCTCCATCCTCCTCATGCCCATGTTGTCACCATCACCATCCTCATCATCCCCATCATCAAGATTTCATAAACTAGGTTTTGGCTTAGTAGGAAACAATACAATTTTTGCACAAGGGGGTCAAATTTGTAAATACCTTAACCATGAACTTTTGTCTAGTGTTTCCACATTGAACCTACCCAAACACACTTTTAGGATCTCACAAAACTCAATTCTACTGCATGTATCAAATTCTATGCCCCTGGCATGGTTTCAACATGTGTCCCTAAAATCCTTGAGGATTTAATTTTAAATGGGCCATAGAATGATGACCATGTCTCGGATTGACGAACCGTCAACTTCGTTAGAATTGGGATATCAGAATAATTCTAGGGGTGCCCCTCTCGCATGGGTTCACGGCTCAAATCACATCATGTTTCACAATTTCATAAACTAGGGTTTGGATCAGTAGGAGACAATGCAATTTTTGCATGAGGGGGTCAACTTTGGAAATTCCTTAATCGTGAACTTGTGGCTAGCATTCACATGTCAAACCTTCCCAAATAAACTTGGAACATCTCATAGAACTCAATTATGATTCCTAGATCAAATTCTATGCCCCTAACAGGGTTTCAACATGTGTCCCTAAAAGCCTCCAGGAGGTCAGTTTAAATGGGCCATAAAATCATGACCATGGTTCATATCGATGAACCATCGACTCCATTGGAACTGGTACATTATAAAAACTATAGGAGTTCCTTTCTCGTGTGGTTCCATGGCCCGGATCTAATCCTATTTCATTATTTCATAAACTAGCGTTTGGCTTACTAAGAGATAATGCAATTTTCGCACAAGGGGGTCAACTTTGGAAATCCCTTTACCATGAAATATCTTCTGTATTTCCCATGTCAAACCTACCCAAACACACTTATTGGATCTCACGGAACTCAATTCTACTACCTTGATCAAATTCTATGCCCCCAACATGGTTTCAACATGTGTCCCTGAAAGCCTCTAGGATGTGAGTTTAAATGGTTCATAAAATGATTACCATGGATTAGATCAACAAACCATTGAATCCATTGGAATCAGGACATAGAGATAATTCTATGGGTGCTTCTCTTGCATGGTTCTATGTCCCGTATCTCATCATATTTCATGATTTGATAAACTAGGGCCTGGATCAATATGAGACAATGCAATTTTTGCACAAGGGGGTCAAATTTGGAACTTCCTTAACCGTGAACTTGTGGTTAGCATTCCCATTTGAACCTTCCCAAATGCACTTGAAGCATCTCACAGAACTCAATTCTTCTTCCCAATTCAAATCCTATGCCCCCGACATAGATTCACCATGTGTCCTTGAAATCCTCTAGGAGGCGAGTTGCAACTGGCCATAGAATGACGATTGTGTCTAGGATCAATGAACCATTGACTCCGTTGGAATCTTGACATTGTAATAATGCTAGTATTCCTCTCTCACGTGGTTTCATGGCTTGAATCCTATATTGTTTCACGATTTTAAAAGCTACTTCACTTAGTAAGAGACCCTAAGCATCTAACTCACATGGTTTCCTACCGAGGATTGAAATATGAGGATGGACATGTAGACTTGGATGGTAGCACTAGAGTTTCCTTGCCATGTACTTGTATGATTTAACATGGATAGGGTTTTCAAACTCTAATAAACACAATCATGCTAGTGGGGAGATCTTGTGAGACATAACCTTGTTTTTGAAGCCAACGAAGACTTTCCACCTATCTTGGAGATGATAGGTTCATGAGGAAACCCTATGAGTTAGACACTCTGGATTATGAGGCTACCATATGAGAATATAAGGGGAAAGAGAGACATCTTCAATGTTCTTGGATTTATCTTGTGTGATGTTAAGGATTGCTCTTGTGATGACCAAGGTTTGTGTTGTACATGTAAACCCTAGGAATTTGAATTCCATGTAAAAAAGTAGCATCCATGTTGGTGAAATGATTTGGAAATATGATTTGACACATTATGGATCATATTTTTATCATATCAATGTATCCTTGATAGGTGCACATTGAAGCAAAGAAACCATGGGTAAATATTTGTGTTTTTCTAATTCTTGTATTGGAGATGAATAGTGTTGTATGCACTACTCTTTATCAAGATGTGGAATCCAAGCAGGGAGATAAGCAAGTGAGGTTTTGAATGCTAAAGTAGCAATAAATAGATGAAAAAAACCTAGGAAAAAGGGAAAATGTGAAAAATTGTGCAATAGTGCAAGGTATTGCAAAACTAATTTATAGTTATAGCAATGGGCGATGGTACCCCGATCAATAGGATAAGAAGCATAATATGGTGTTAAAGTAGAACACGAGAGCTTGAAACTTTATCCACCTACATAATTTATATATAGATGTTTTTAAAACCTTGCAAGTAATTTCGATCCAGTATTAAGAAGAAATTTAATATAGATGTTTTTAATAACCACATGCAAATCACCCTAATTTTTCTTATTGTTGTGTTTATAGATGTAGATGCATAATTTCATATTTGGTTTATGCACTGTTAGGTTTCCCCAAGGGTTTAGAACATTTTTGCATAGTTTTGGTATTTTTCTCTCTTGAATTTTTAGATGAGTGTGGTTATGAAGGACTTAAATATCTTGCACTATTAGTTGTTTGTCTAATGTTTTAATAAAGCATAAACATATTGTAGATCAACCATAAGACTAAAATCTCATATGAATAAGAACAACCATACATATACAAAATAAGACATATCCAACATACGCATAATTGAAAATCCATGTATTCATATGCAAAATTTGTCCAAACATATGCATTTTTTTGTCAAAAATAGAACATAGTTCCCAATGTATAAATAATGGCAACTCCTTCCATGTACAAAATATGGCAACTCTTGCCATGTACAAAATATGGAAACTCCTGCCATGTACAAAATATGGAAACTAGTGCCCAAAAATGCCACATGTGGCTCATATACATAGGATGATCTCAAGCATCACGACCACCCTTAGCACCCCCATGCACATCTTCAAAATTGATATTCCTCTTCTTTGAGCTAGAGGAATCTTGGTCCTTCGACCGTCTTGGAGTACTAAGTCTCTCTGAGATCTGATATGAAAACAATGAGATGCCATCATTTTTCTTGCATTTGTATCAATTAAAACAGTTATAAAATGAAATTAGAATTCAAAACTTAAATAACTCACCGCAAATGATACTATGGACCATGAGGCGATTTCCCTCCTCCTTGTTGCAAGCCTCTTGGGAATGCCACCCTGCAACATTTACAACAATCAGTTGTTTGAAAAAAATAGATTCCTAAAATCATTATCATTAATGCTTCACAATATTTTCATAAACTAGTCAAACTCACCATGAATGTATCATGGAGTGGAGAGGACTAGTCCTTTAGGCTAGATGATGGAGGATAAGGATGGAAAAATTGCTCCAATGCAATGGTGGTGTGGGCATCAGATGTAGTTGCATCAACCACATATGCAACCACTATAGATGTGTCCACGTTGGGTGCAACAATAGAAGGTGCAATAGTTGGTGCAATTGTGGAAGGGGGTGGACGATATGGTGATGGGGTCCTGTGGTGATAGATCCCTATTGGTTGGATGATAGGGGGAATCACCCTAGGATGAGAAATGAGGGTATTAGGGGATTAAACAGGGGGTGTGGATGGGAGGGAATCATGGGTGGATGGAGGGGGGAGGGTGGATTGGAGGGCATGGGTGGATGAAGGGGGGAGGGTGGAAGGAAGGAATGTTGTGGATGGAGGGGGGAGGGTGGATGGAAGGGAATCTATGGACAGAGGGGGGGATGGATGGAAGGAGGAGAGTGGATGGATGGGGGAGGTTGGATGGGATGAGGGGTGTGGATGGAAGGGGGAGGGTGGCTAATAAGGGAGGCCATATAAACTAGATGTAAGGGGGGAGGGAGACTTACAGGGTATGCCATATAAACTAGATGGAAGGGGGGGTCGAATGGTAGCACCTGTAGCGAATGGTGGCACCTGCATACACATTTGTAATATCATAGTTTAGTACAAAAAATAAAAATAAATCATAATAAGTCGAAAAAAACTCAAAATAAAGGTGTACTTAATTACACCTGATACCTGAGCATAGGGTGTTCTGCCAATCCCCGACTGAGATGGATGATCGTCAAAATATGCACACACCTTTGGAAACACAAACATATTTTGATTTAGTTTATAAACAAAACAATAAATATATTAAAAACAATGACAAAATATAATTAATTTTAGTCATTCTTGATGTAAAGTTTAACTTTTTTTATATAAGAGTGATGTGGTGCATGGTGCATGTGGAATGTAACATGTGGCATGGACCAACTTAGGCACAATTTTTAAGGCATCCAATTTTTTCAAATAGCATGTTGCAATATATGTCCATGAACTGAACTAGGTTTCTATGGTTATATAATCCTTTTTCCATCTCGAGGAACTAAATAAGGCAATCAACAATAGGATTGACATCACTTTACTACATCTCAATTTTTCCAACTGCTTGGACATAATTTGTTGTACTGGCCATGTCAACATTTGAAACATATTCACTTAGTTTCACCATGATATCATATTTATTGATAGTGACCAAATATTGGGGTGACTAAATTTTCCATATCTGCACATGAATATGTAGTGAGGTATTCCTGTGAAAGATGAATAATATAGTATTATTAAGATCCTTATTCATGTTAGGGATGCCATGTATTTGAAGGAAAACCCTTATTTCAAATAAGATAGATCTACATCCTTTCATAGTAAGTCAATTGGAATAACAGTTGTGGGATGGATGGCATATAATAGTCAAAATGGTCAACAATTATATATGGGAGGACTAAAAACCCTAGATAGAGTTGTGTTATGGTGAGACCCTTCCATTTTGAGCAGAACTAACCTAGTTAGAACACCAAGAGCCTAGAAGGAGGGAGGTAACAAGTGTGGGGTGGTATTATGTAGTAATAATAACCCATACGTGTAAGTGAACATTTGTTACATCCATGCAGAATAGGATTTGAGTGGGAGTTTAGACTACAGGATCCATGGAATGATAGAGTTGTGCTAGATGGATTTTTAACCATAGATATTAAATATTGTAATAATAAATATGTTAGTTCTCTTCATTCATTTCTCATAGATGGTAGGAATCTAGTCTTAGGGTGTAGACTTGTTTTCCATGTTTTAGTTTGTCAGTGGATGGTAGGAATCTAGTATTAGGGTATACACTTTTGGAGGATTATATGCAGATGTAGTGCATGCCATGGAATATGTAATCTAGTGGAAGAGTGCATAAACCCTATAAGAATTTTAACTTATGAATTTTTACATAAACCACTAGAAGAGTACATTGATATTATCTTTGTTTAGTTATGTATGCATTTAAATTGTTCCAAATAATCAAAATACCTATGTGTGAGGTGACACAATATCCATTGTTGCTACCATATCTCAATTTAGATTGGGAGAACCTATGTCATCCCACATCGAAGACAGTGTCTCGACTATAAACAAGTATACATTCAAATAACAATTGTCAGAAAAAAAATACTTTAAAATTAACTAGATATTGAAAAATTATCTATTGCATAGGTAAATATATGCTCAACGATCATACATAAATTTAAAAAAGTGCTAAATTGATCCACATAACTACCATGGAGGGGCTCCTGCGTCGAGCCATGACAAGTATTCCCACAATGAGAACAATGATGTGGCACAATACTCATCAATGTGAATGGCCTAGCCCGGCTACAACTAGACACTGGTCTCTCTTGGGTCTTCCCTAAAGTCCTGAGACCCGTGTCTCTCTCATGTAAATCATGTTTGTCTACTCGAGACATTTCCATAAATGTAGTATGTCTAACGTCTCATTGAATCATCGATCTCATCAACTCTATGAGATAGATGAGGTGGCTGAGGAGTGGGGTTAGGCTCATGTTCCTAGGAGCAAGTGGCCCTCTCAATGGGTTCTATCTAGAAGTAGGTCGATCCTGGGTAAAGCCCAGACCAACACCTTGGAAATCAATAATGTCAAAGTAGTTGACGTGCAAACCAAGAACAACCTTGGCCCATAGTTTTCTAAGGAAGTATAGTTGAAACTCCCTATTATCGCAGGGAATTTTATCAAACACCATGAAAAAACTGCTCATCCAATTATATTTCCATGGCTGGAAATGACACCAATCCATGGACACACATTTCTTCATGACATCGTGAGGGCTGATGCAAGCTAATGCTGGCCACTCATGACACGTTAGTCGCAATGGACTTCTGGAAAAACAGAAATTTGAATGTCAAAAAGCAATATTAGAGCTACCTACACAGCTTTTTGGAATATGGTGCAAGAAGATCAAATGTAGAAAATTAGATTACCTTCCGGAATATATAAATATTATCTATGGAAATTAAGTATAACTCCCAAAAACTGGGGTTCTCCTAAGGTTGGTATGTTATTTTTTTAAGAAAATATAATGAATATGTTTGCGTTAGCCCTCTGGTTCGGTATTCAAATGGTGGATTTTTGTTAAAAAAAGTATATATAGTCGTAGATAACAGGTCGTTCTAGTGCGGCGTTATTTTTCCATATTTATTTATGTTAATTTTAATTTTTTTTAATTAAGGAAGTCAGCCCATTCCTAAAATGATTAGGCCGAGCGTTAGCCCTCGATATCATGGTCTTAACCTAATCATTCAAAATTTTTTTTTTTTTTAGGATGTATGTTTTTGTGTGTACTTGAGTGGGTTCTTTTCCATTTTCAAAATAGGTGAGCCAATAAAAAGTTATAGACGAAATAAATAACCTACGCTTTGTGTAAGATTGACGTTAGTGCAATTGAAATTAACTAAAAAATAGGAACAAATAATAGTTTTAATAAAAAATTACATATTCGGAATCTGCACACATATTTCTACAAGTGTGTGCAATTTCATTAGCAGTGGACAAGTGCAGCATACGCAGAATCATGCTCAAAACAGAAGAAGTTATAGAATAGGATGTATTTTGTTACAAGATGTATTTTTTTATATTATTATATGTATTTTGGCAACCCGAACCTAAAACCATAGCAGGCAAGTCATCCACCACGTTGGTGGGAAACGAATTATCCGCCAAA
>BSBM01000067.1:4715000-4735000 GCA_027924585.1 Larix kaempferi
CAATAGTTGGACTCTATTTGGCTCCTTGGATTGAATTCTCATGCTACTTGGACACACATGAACTCTTCTCACATATAGTGGACACATCAAAAGAGCATTTTACATTAGAAGCAAAGAGCAATCATAATCCTTGAGGTATGGTGACAATTTTATCTTGTTAAATGTATTTTAGTCTTCATTCACTTGTTTGAATGGCATCTATTTTGGTTTTTGCTCATGAATTGTATGATAGATCTATTTTAGTCTTCTTAATCTTCAACATAGACAATAAAAACATATTACCCAAAAAAAACTACAACATGCACCAAGCAATGCTTTCAACCTTTCATGAAGATAATAAAAAAAAATTACTTGCATCACCACCAATAACATTTCATAATCACATTCCTCCATCTAGGAGACAAACATTTGTTCAATTCCTCATGGTTTCACTACAACAACTCACACAAACACCTAAAGAATTGAAAAATCTTAGTCTTTTGGGGCTATTTTCCCTCATCCATAACATGAAAATGAAGTGAGTAGGAGCTTCTCCCTTGTAGGGAATTTTCTCCTACTAACATCCCATACCACCATCCAATACCATCCTACTAAGTTCTTAGAGGTGTTGTTGTAGTTATATGTAGGGAATTCCCTATAGCTTTTAAGATTATATGAAAACATTCTCACTAGATGTTGTTGTACATAATCAATTGCTACATCGAGTTTTAATATCTTATTTGTTGTTCATTCTTGCAGGGGTGATATTTTTGTTTCTTTTTAAAACGCATTGAATATGGGCAACAGACGTAATAATAAAAGAAATTCTAGAAGGAAGGAGATTCCCCCTGAAAAGGCCCATGAGATAAGAGAAAATGCCAGGTTGTACATGGAAAACCGTAGAAATCAAAATGTTAGTGCCTTAGATCCATCGACAAGCAATGACGAAGTGGTTGAAGTCAATCAAATATTTCCTGATGCCGAGTATGAAGGTATGGATGTTGAACAAGTTCTTAATTGGAAACCTCCCCAAGAAGAGCACACACATGGCGAACACACTCCCTTGTAGGACCAATTTGTGAACGAAGGGCCACAAGAAATCGTTGACGAGACTCGTACTTCCTTGCCGACTCCCTTGCCTTGACTATCAAGCGGACGACGAAGAACTCCCAAACGTATTCTTGTGGATGAAAGTTCATTTTCAAGACTTGAAGGTAAGATGCCCAAACGTACTATTGATTTCCATTGTAGCAAGATAATCAAAGATTTTTTTGAATCCAAAACCGATGCAGCAAAATGTCAATTGTTTCTTGCTTTGTTAAAATCACATTGTCTAGCTCATGTTAGGAGAATTTTGGGCATAAAAGTAGTTAGAATTTCAGAGGCCAACAATCATTTTGTTAGAAATCTACAATCTGCATTTAATTTGATTGGAAAAACTTCTCGTACAAAATATTTTAATGTGGCCCATTGTGTACTGTCGGAATCAATTGTAGACAAATCCACAAGGCAATGTCGCCTACTATCACACACATGTAAAATATTTAAAGTAGATAGAAAGACTCTTCAAAAGTATTCTTCCATTAGAGAAAAACTTGAGACCCCAGGCCAAAAAGATTGTTGGGCCTTTGTTGGTAGGTTACCTTGTTCAGACATGAAGCTCATTGATGCTGTTATGTTGGAAAGCGGTTTGGTAAGGAAGAATCGCAGCATCGGCGATGCTGCGACATGTCAGAAGAGGTTGCGAAAGGAAGAAGGCTCTATTATTTTATGTATTTTTTGAGTCGTTTGTACCACAGAATGCAGGCGTTTCGGTCATTGGACCATATGAGATGTAATTTTGAGCTAAGTATACCGCAATAGGTGGGTTTTTGGGTCATTTGGACCGTGTCAGTTAGATTTTGGGTCATTTGTCCAAGAGTCGGTTAGGAAGTTGTTAGTAAGTGGACAAGCATTGTAAAGGCGGAAGCCTATATATAGATAGAAAGTTGTAGGTCATAAGGGAGGTCTATGGGATGAGTTTTGTGCATATGTTATGAAGATCAAGAGATGTTGAAGTCTGTGATCTGCAGAGGCATTGTATTGGGTTTTTGCAGCAATAATATGATGTGATGAAACTATTTCTGTGCAATCCTGATGTGTCTTATGTCTTTTGATGGTAATGCAATGCTTCTTTGATGTAATAGTCGCTTTACTGTTATAATATACTGCAACAATGAATGTTTCCATTAAATGATGCTATGAGTACAATAATGTCAAAGTGAATGCATAGATCTATTGTTGAATGTTGCAATAAGATTAAGTAGTTGATGCTGCATACATCCTCCTTCATTCGGCGGAAACATGGTTCCGTCCACTCTCCCTTGATCGCCTCGGGTGAGACCTCATCTGCTCTGTAGGTGTTGCTGGGCAGGGTAAATCCTATCTGGGCCAGTTCTCAGGGAGATCACAGTGGGTTGGTGTCGACAGTGATGGGAACCCCTGCCAATTGGGTCTGAGTTAACAAATGGTTCCGTTGCTGGGATTGTGTGCGAAGTGAAAGGAGTATATGTTGTGGCACCTGACAAAACCAGAGATCCAAGAATGGTTTGATAAGAAGTTGCAGGAATTTGCTGAAAAAGAAAGTCGAAACACTCGACTGACGGTAGACCAGTGGGTGGATAGATATATTCACAACGGACCGCACGAGTGGTTTTTCTATGAATTCCCAGTCATTTTGTATGAGTGGTTGGCGAAGTTGACCTTCCAAAAGAGGAACTTCCAAGGTGGTGAACCGACGACCTGGACCCCCGAGTTGATTCAGGAGCTGCAGGAAGTTGATAATAAAGCATCGTGGGCTGTCGAAGTGTGGTTCGATAGAATCCTAGAAGGATATATCACAGAATTCGCGGTTGATACTCAGAAATCCTACAGTGAAGCTGAAAGATATTTTTTCCGCGAACCCCAGGGCAGGTTTCTGATGTCACTTCAACTATCAATTAAGATGTTTATTTGCGAAAAGGGTATATTGAAGATGCATCTTGATCAGTAGACAGCCTGGTGGGTGGAGGCCGTGGGTACCGCGACAGTTGGGAGGTGGTACATGGAATGATAAGGGGTAGATGGGTGCAGGTCATGATGAGACTGTGAGTGAAGCTGAGGAATAAAGTGGTCTTACGAGTGGAGGAGCGAGGTTTCGACAAGAAAAGAGGTAGAGGACAGGAGAAGGTCCTACTACGGTCGAGCCACAAGGCCGTGAAGGAAGACCACATGGGATGAAGCGACCTCACAGTCCTGACAAGGACAACCAGGCTACGCCCAGGATAGAGGCAGGATCAAACCACAGCACTGACGTACCCACACCTCTGTTCACTATCTTTTAGATAGCAAGAAATACCACTTCGACACCACTGAGTTCGTCAATACCACAGAAGTTAATCAGTAGTAGTACAACGAAAGGAGGAAGGAATCCCAGAATGGTAGGCGAGGATACTAAGTTACCGCTATTCCAAGGAAGTGGAATAGATAACCCTGAAGAGTACTGGTTTCTATGTGAGGTTGTATGGACCGTCAAACAGATCACTGATGATGATGCTAAAAAGGGACAATTGGCGACGACTCTTTGAGGTCGTGCCTTGGACTGGTTTATGAAATTTACGCAAGTTCCCGTCGATACCCCGGAAAAACCTTGGATGAGATTCATACAGGCCTGATCGCAGAGTTCCGGAAGCCCAAATCTGAAGCACAATACATCACAGAGCTTAAAGAGATTAAGCAGTATCCCAATGAGACTGTGTTGGATTTTGATCGGTGATTTAAAATGCTGATGGCAAGGGTCATTTTTGATATGAGTACCATCCAACATAAGGAATGGTTTATCGCGGCCTTGCTTCTGCATATTCAGCTACCACTGATGCAGCAGAACATTACCACACCGAGTGAAGCTTTGGAAATCGCGATGCGGCTGGAAGCATCGCCTATTGGGGAAAATGCAGCTGGGATGTCGCAAATCCAGACACAATTAGCTAATTGACCATCTAGTTACAGGATCTGAAGAAAGGCAAGGAGCAACGCGAAGAATTCTAGTGTACACGATGTCGGGGAGAAGGACATACTAAGGATAATTGCCCGGACTTCCACAACTATCTAGTTTCTAGAGCACCAAATCCGTTGAATGGTGGTAGCATGCCATGGTGTCGCGTCTTCCATGTATATGGCACAACCATGAAAATTTCCCATACATGCAGAAAATGGTCACAACCCTGAGGAATCCTTATTGTACATTTTGCAAATGAGTGGGTCACGATGACAAGGATTGCTGTGCATATCGGTTTCTACAAGAGAGAATGTATGATGCGTTTTATGTAAAGGATGACCAGCGTGTCGTACAACAGTCGCAACCGCAGCTGCAGGTAGCCCAGCCGCTACCTCAACCGCAGATGTCATTTTTACCATAGCAGCAGAAACCGCCACAGTTCATGCCACAATATGCTCCGATGCAAATGGCTCCACAGCAGCCACAGTATGTACAACAACCACAATATGCACAAGAAGGGAAGGGAATGCAACCGACACCACTGTAGCAATAGTTCAACCAACCACAGTACCAACAGCAGGGAGGATTCTGGGGAGGATACCGGGGAGGATGTGGCAAAGGATTTGGTCGTGGAGGAGGACGAGGTGGTCGCGGACCTGTTCAATTCTATCACTGTGCGGTATGGGGACACTACTAGTGAGGTTGTCCACTGCTGCAGAACCAATGTACATTATGTTTTGTTAACGATCACATGGTTGAGAATTGTCCATAGTTGATTGCACGATGGAAAGCAGGGAATACTCCCCAGTTGCAGAACCAGCCCCAGGCACAGCAGCCTACCCAGAACCAAGTGCAGCAACCAGTGCAGAACCAGAATATGCGGCCAAATCAGAATCAGATTGTGAACCCACCTGAGAATCCGCCTCTGAACCAGACCCTAGGTGCGAATATCGTGACAATTTCTGCAGAGACAAGACCGCAAGCTGCTTCCGTTGTTGTGGTCACCCACGGAGGCAAGACGACTGGAGAGGACAGCTCACTGATCCGGTTAACCAGACAAAAGAAGGTATCATTTGACATTGATGCGGAGCGGGAGGCATTTCTTCAAGCACATTGTGCATTAGAAAAAGTCCGAGGTAAAGTTGTTGTGTACGACATGCCCTCTTCTTTTGATACTACTTCAGAGATTGGCCCTTCGCGGCAATCCAGAACACTTCAAGCATTTTTGGAACATTGTTTATCCCTGGCAATAGATCCCAACACTCTTGTTGTAATTGAAGCTCTATTGCGACGACCAACCCAAGATCGACAAGAGTTTGCGGTTAATTCCTTACAACGACAGAATATGGGTAAGGAGATGCGGATGAATATTCAAATTGGCGACTATGATGTTGATTCAGTTATTCTGGATTTTGGTTCGAATGTCAACATCTTGACCAAGAAGGCTTGGCAGAAGATGGGGAATCCCCCATTGAGCTAGTCTCGTGTACAGCTCCGGTTAGCTAATCACGTTAAGGTGACACCGATTGGGAGAATTCCACGAATGGTGGTAGACATTGAGGGAATGAAAACATATGCCAACTTTGATGTAATAGAAGTAGTTGAAGGAGGAAGCTCTTATCCCGCATTACTGGGGATTGGATGGGCTAATGATAGTGGAGTTGTAATCAACTTCAAGCGATGGATGATGACTTTTGAAAATCACAATCTCAGAGTTATCGCCCCGTTGGATCCAGCTAAAGGACGCCGCTACATAGAGCCAGTGAAGGATGATGATCCCAGTGGATGGGACCATGCATTCAATATCTCTAAAGATTATATCGATCTGACTGCCAACGGTGAGATGGTATGGTGTAGTGACAGCTCTGCGTCTTCCGACTCTGATGATGCACTAGAATATTGGCAGAACCGCTTGCATGAGGCGTTGCTCCATAAGTGTGGGTTGATCACGCAATCATTATGCCGTGCCACAATTGAAATGGTCACACTACCAATATATGAAGGACTTCCTGGATTATCTGACTTTCTGACGGAGTTCAAGGAAAGAGTTTCCAAACCACAGCGATTGCTAGTATTGAACGAAGCACCGAAGGCTGCTCCAGCACGCTGGTGGGCGACACACAAGGCATCAATTGATGGATGGTCGAAATGCAAAATATCGATGATGGTACGCTTCAGTGATACTGAGGTTTACCACACTGGAAAGTATGATGGTCGGAACGATCCGGGTGGTCACTTGATGGAGTGTCAGTGGTTATGGGTATCGTGACCAAGAGATGAGTGGGTCCACGCTTTTATCCATACTTTGGACGAGATGCCACGATCATGGTATACTGCAGCTGAGTTGCCAGGATAAATTCCCACTTGGATGGAGCTCACAGTGTGTTTTACCCATACATTCAGTTTTTTGGATGCCAATCCAGAGGTCAATAATGCATTACAGCTCATCCGTGATGTAATTTTGCAGGTTGTCCCGATGGCATATCCTAGGGATATGCACACACATTGCTAGATGCAATCTCTCATGGAATGCTTCAATATCAATGGTGGGCCAGAAAATGGTGATGATCCACGGAATGTGAATATCCCGGAATCAGAAGGAAGTCGTGCTGCGGTACCACCTGATGCGCGAAGCGATCTGATTAGTCAGCCGCTGAAGATCCGCAAGATTAGAATTGGGACAGAGGACAATCCAAAGTTCGCAAATGTCGGGGATTACTGGGATGATGAGCTTATAAGCAAGGTCACTGATCTGCTCCATGAATTTCAGGACTTATTTCCCATAAATTTTTCTGACATGAAGGGGATTCTGGGTGACTTAGGGGACATGAAGATTCCATTAAAACTGGATTCTAAGCCGATCCGACAGCGACCCTAGCGATTGAATTCGCGACATAAGGAGAGGTTCAAGGTACAATTGGATCGCATGTTGGACGTCGGTATCATTGAACCAGTTGAGGAGTCGGAATGGATTAGTCCTATGGTGGTACATGGTAAGAAGACTGGTGAAGTGCGCATTTGCGTCGACCTCAGGAAACTGAACAATGCATGTTTGCATGATTCGTTCCCAACCCCATTTATTGATGAAGTGCTCGAAGGTGTGGGTGGCCAGGAGATGTACTCTTTCACAGACGGGTTCTCTGGCTACCATCAGATTTGAATTGCAAAAGAAGACCGCCATAAGACAAATTTAGTTACCGAATGGGACTTCTTTCAATACACCATGATGCCGCTCATCTTGAAGAATGCAACTGCGACATTTTCGCGGGTTGTTGTTGCTGCATTCAAATATGTCATTCAGAAGTTTTTGCAAGTATACATGGATGATTGGACAGTCTATGGTTTGGTCCGCGATCATCTGACGAATCTGCGGTTGATGTTGGAGCGATGTCAGCAGCACCAGATATCGTTGAACCTAAAGAAATGTATCTTCTGTGCACCATTTGGCATATTGTGGTCATATTGTGTGTAAGCAAGGATTGTTGTTCAACCTAGCAAATATTGCTCTCATTCTGAGTTTGACACCGCCGACTACTGTTAAGCAGTTAAGGGCAATGCTGGGACACATGAGGTATTATCGCAAGTTCATCAGGGGTTATGCTGTGATTACCGCCCCTATGGAGAAGTTGTTGGAGAAGGATGCGGTATTCCAGTGGAGCCCTGAATGTCAGGATAGTTTTGAGACACTAAAGATGAAGATGGCTTCGACGTCGATATTGGTATTTCCTGACTGGAGTAAGGAATTCCATGTTCATGTTGGTGCCTCATCGATCGCGCTGGGAGTGGTATTGGCCCAGCCCAGAGAGGAAGATCTTGATCACCCCATTGCTTTTTCCAGCTGAAAGTTGTCATCTGCAGAAAGAAACTACACTACTATGGAGAGGGAAGGTCTGGCGATGGTTTATGCGTTGCAGAAGTGTCGCCATTACTTATTGGGAGGCCATTTCAAGATGTTCACAGATCATTTTGCATTAAAATGCCTGGTCAATAAGCCTGTGTTGGGGGGGAAGATCTGTCGATGGCTACTTCTTTTTCAGGAGTTCAATTTTGAAGTAATTGTGAAGCCAGAGCGGCCAAATGCTGGCCCGGATCATCTCTCATGGATTGAAACAGGAGAGGAGCCAACTAACATTGAAGATGGGTTGCTTGATGCGCAATTATTTAAAGTTAAAGTCGCTGATGGATATTTTGAAGAAATCATTCAGTTTTTGGCAACAAGTACCGCACCAGAGGAATTAACCACTAGTCAGAAGAAGCAGTTGGTAGTGAAGGCTGTAAACTTCCAACTAATCGCAGGAGCGCTATACAAGATGAGTGCTGATGATATATTGCGATGGTGTGTCTTGCCACACAAGCAAGAGTAGATCCTTTCTGAAGCACATGCAAGAGTGGTTGGAGGGCACTATGGTGGTCGTGCGACGACAAGGAAGGTTCTTCGAGTGGGGCTCTAGTGGCCTACGCTGCACAGTGATGTGACAGATTATGCACGGTCCTGCGACATTTGTCAGAGAACCAAGAAGCCATCCAGATGGGATGAGATGCTGTTGATGCCTCAGTTGACATTGCAACCATTCGACAAATGGGGAGTAGACTTTGTGGGACCTATCAATCCACCAGGTAAGCGCACTAGTGCTAGGTATATCATCACGATGACAAATTACTTGTCACGATGGGCAGAGGCTGCACCAGTCATTGATTGTTTCACGGCAATAGCCGCATGGTTTCTCTTTGACCACATTGTCATTCACTTTGGCTGCCCCAAGATATTATTGAGCGATCAAGGAAGCCACTTTCTCAATCGCACCATCAGCGCATTGACGAAGGAGTTGCAGATACAGCATAAGAAGAGTACACCCTATCATCCGCAGGCGAATGGCACGGTGGAGGCTTTCAATAAGATATTGGAGCATGTGCTGACAAAGGTGTGCAATGTGAATCGCGATGACTGGGATCTAAAAATCCTAGCAGTATTGTGGGCCTATCGCACCACATGTAAAAGGATGACAGTGCAGACACCATTCAAGCTAGTGTATGGACAAGAAGCAGTTATTCCTATGGAGTATATCATTCCGAGTCTGCGCATAGCGGGAGAAACCGGTATGGATGTTGCGGCAGCATTAGAGAACGTCTCGCACAGTTAATACTACTGGAGGAAGATCGCTTTATCGCCGGTTTCCATCAGGGTGTGGAGAAGGATCGCCAGAAGGATTGGTATGATCGCCACATCAAGAACAAACAGTTTCAATCGGGTGATTTAGTGTTGTTGTATGACAGCAAGTTTATGAAACATCCAGGAAAATTGTAGATGCATTCGCTTGGTCCGTATCACATTAGTAGCATTACTTCAAGAGGAGCGGTGCAGTTGCAGCAGTTGGATGGGGCGATGGTCCCCAAGTTGATTAATGGTAGCAGGTTGAAACCCTATCGGTCGGTCTTGGAACTGTGCGATGCCTAAGTCGCATCGAAAAAGAAAAAACAAGTGTGGATTGTTTGGTGGCAGGATGGCGCACCAACAGGGATGGAATGGGGAAGCAGTGAGGCTTCTACCATAAGTTAGGAGTGGTCTGCAACAAATGGTAGTGTTGCGACTGGGTCACATTAGAAATCATTATGCAGATGGGACTTTTTCCTTTTGGTCAGATATGATCGTTAGTCAATTCAAATCGTTCCATAAGAATGCATGTTTGGAATAAGGAATACACCGAGGCAGCATGGCCGAGGGCACTTGGAGGGATGGTTGTCATGGTTGGCATGAGGCATCCACCACGGTAGCATGGCCAAAGGGATGCTTCGCACATTTTTGCATGCAAGGAGATAGGCGAGAGTATGATTTCTCCACCCACCTCAGAGGTCCGGCTAATACTCACATGGAGCAGCAGAATATTATGATGACCCTAAAACGTCAGCAGGTGGTGCAAAGGATTGCCAAGGCAGATGAACGGCTGAATGCGATGTATAAATATAGGACCCGAGGATAGTAAGAGCACAGAAGTTGTTTCAATTAAGAGGGGTTATGTTACTAGAGGATCAAGCATCTAGCTAAGTTAGGAATTCCAAGGAGGTTGTGGAAATGATCCATTGTATTTCATGTGGTAGCACACCAGGTGCGCTGAGGGCCCAAACCACGAGTGTACATGAGTGGTTGGAGCAAGATGCACCTCGGACACTCAGGGGTTACAAGCATGAAGTCTCGTCCGAGATGTCTAGGCAGTTGGTGATGGTTCGAAGTCTCGTGGTCCCTACGACCACAAAAAAGGGGGGGTCGTCGCCCCCAGGTCCCTATACCATGTGCTTACTGGTGCGAAACAGATGTGCCAGAACCACTGGCCTGTTTTACACCCTGGCGTTGCTCGCAAAATTCCTCTCCGTCTACAATCAGTCTCTCGAGACTGGAGGATGAGTTTGCAAGGTCTGTGATAGTAAGCCAGGAAAAGTCCACTTTTGGGAAAGAAGTACATGACAGCGACCAGATGATCAGTGTAGCAGAAGGAGCATGACAACACTGCATGATCCAAACAGCAAGAATAGTTGCAGAACTATAGTTCATCCCTAGTAGAGTGAAGACTACAGAATACACCATGTCCAGTTGACGTGGCTCGAGGGCAAGCCACAAGATTGTGTTGGGGGCCTGTTGGCAAGCGGTTTGGTAAGGAAGAATCGTAGCATCGTCGATGCTGCGACACATCAAAAGAGGTCGCAGAAGGAAGAAGGCTCTATTATTTTATGTATTTTTTGAGTCATTTGTACCACAGAATGCGGGCGTTTGGGTCATTGGACCATATGAGATGTAATTTTGAGCTAAGTATACCGCAATAGGCGGGTTTTTGGGTCATTTGGACCGTGTTAGTTAGATTTTGGGTCATTTGTCCAGGAGTCGGTTAGGAAGTTATTAGTAAGTGGACAAGCATTGTAAAGGCGGAATCCTATATATAGATAGAAATTTGTAGATCGTAAGGGAGGTCTATGGGATGCGTTTTGTGCGTATGTTTTGAAGATCAAAAGATATTGTTGAAGTCTGTGATCTGTAAAGGCATTGTATTGGGTTTTTGCATAAATAATATGATGTGATGAAACTGTTTCTTTGCAATCTTGATGTGTCTTTTGTCTTTTGATGGTAATGCAATGTTTCTTTGATGCAATAGTCGCTTTACTGTTGTAATCTGCTGCAACAATGAATGTTTCCATTAAATGATTATATGAGTACAATAATGTCAAAGTGAATGCATAGATCTATTGTTGAATGTTGCAATAAGATTAAGTAGTTGATGCTGCATACATCCTCCTTCATTCGGCGGAAACATGGTTCCGTCCACTCTCCCTTGATCGCCTCGGGTGAGACCTCATCTTCTCTACAGGTGTTGCTGGGCAGGGTAAAACCTGTCTAGGTCGGTGCTCAGGGAGATCGCAGTGGGTTGGTGTCGACAGTGATGGGAACCCCTGTCGACTAGGTCTGAGTCAACATGTTACAGAACTAGTGCAAAAGTTTTGGCATGATAACACTAGACCGTCATTTAATCAAAGAGATGTTTTAAAGTTGAGAAAATGTGTTAGGGGGGTGAACCAAACAGAAACACAATGACACGAAACAAACAAAACTCTATGAGAGGTTAAAGAATGAGCAAACACAATTGAAATTGGGCCAAACGTCCTTTGAAAAATGCAAACCCTGGTATGTTAGAATTTGCATTGATCGCAATACATGTTGTTGTAGATACCATGTAGAATTTGAGTACTATTATGATACATATAGACATATATTTTGTGGTTTGCATACTAACATTATGCAGGATTTCCCATCGTTACAACCACCGAATGCATCCAGATAATTTATACATAGCATAATGTGTCCAAGACCTGAAGGACAAAAATATTATAAAATATCATGTTTATATGGGACATGTTCCAGTTGCAGTGGATTTGCATTATTGAGCTGCTGGATCCACGCAACCAAGGCGCACGAATTTGGGAGGATGTCAGTAGAAATGCATAACTTCAAGTACATAACATACCAAGTAGATGGTTCGAAGGAAAGCAAAAAAATTGCATTGGTGAAGTCACAGGTAATCTAATTTTGCATACTTTCATAATGTACATGTTGAATTTATACATATATATATTTAGAGTGAAAATGTCACATTGTATTAATGCCCTTGTTTTTTTGTCACAAGGTAAAAATTTGTGATTTCATGAAGGAATTCAACCAAAAGACTGAGCAGTATGTACAACATGTCCATGTAGCAAGATGACAGGATGAACAATACAGACAGTGCAGGGACACCTTTCCCAATGGCACAGTATTGTCAGTTGTGGACTTTGCTAAAAACTACACCCTACAGCCACAGAATAAGATTCAAAGTCAATACTACCATTCAGACCAAGTTAGCATAATGGTCCATATCACGTATAGGCATGCGCCAGAGAGCAGAAATGACATGCGGATAATATTGAAAGAGACCAACTTCTACATCAATGACGACAAGTTCCATGACCTACATTATGTGCAGCATTGCTTCAAATTTTCTATGATCAGCTAAAGGAGAGAGGTATACAGATGGATCAGCATTGGATATGGTCAGATGGTTGTGTAGGCTAGTTCAAAAATACACGTGTATTCCAGTGGTTGAGTATTTTGCACAAGACTTATGATGTGTTGCATGTATGGAACTATTTTCAGACCGAGCATGGAAAGGGAGAGCACGACGAGGTTGGAGCATGTCTCAAAACTTCCCTACGAAAGGAGGAGATGAGGTGCATGAGAGATCCTCATATTCGGAATGCAAAATCCATAGTTCAATGGTGCTATGCAAAAATGTCAGATCGAACCACGTACCAATAGGTAGAGGACATGTTGTCAGAAATTTATGGCATGTAGTTGATATAGATCGATCGCGTTCTTATAGTTGTAGTACTGTGCAAGGCACTCGTCATGATTTCATTCGGTTTGAAGCTTAAACAACCCCTTATTTGAAATATGGACGCGAAAACTTTCTTTCTTTTGTGGGTCTTGCAGCAGTTGTGAGTGGGATGAGTGCGAATCAATGGATTTGGTTGATGAATGGGATCATGTATCACTTGCAGTGGACCCACGTGCAATTGTTGATACAATCCAGTTAGAGGAAGGCCAGTCCTCTATTTCGAATGAATATGATCATATATTTGATCTTGTACAACCAGGTAAACATTTCTGCATGCATATCCCAGTTCCCTCCTTGTTTTTGTAATTATCCAAGTTATCAAACCACTACTTGTTGGAATATGACCGTAAAATGCATTTTTGCAGGACACATCCAAGCAGTTGTCGCCCCGATAGACAGTGCAATTGGGATGAATTATTGGTTGGCACGATGCATCCAGGGGAATCAAACCCTCCTCGCATCATTAACCGATAGTGAAGGCATTACCTTTCCGACTGGATCGATGGTTTTTTAGGGGGAATATCTTACACTAGATGGAAAGGGACCAAAGAGAAATGGCTACACATACACAGATTATAGACCAGGTTCACAGGTGTATCACTTTACACAGTTGATCGTTGGTACAAACATCCAACTGCAAACAATGTCAATGAAGACATCAAACAAGGTACGATACTCACTACCTCATGCAGAGCATGAGAGGTTGTTCGAGACAATTAAAAACCGAGAGGATCCAGAAGGCCTAATTGATTGAGGTACATAGTATATCCATGTGATTGTTTATTCATGCATGATTAATGTTATTCATGTTAGATAGTTTATTTGATCTCATTATCTTATATCATTTATTTGATGTTTGATTTATGATTAAGTTATGATTTATAGCCATGTGATTGTTTATTCATGCATGATTAATGTTATTCATGTTAGATAGGAATTTGATATCGTTATCTTATATCATTTATTTGATGTATGAGTTATCATTAAGTTATGATTTATAGCCATGTGATTGTGTATTCATGCATAATTAACCCTAGAAGCACTAATATAACCCTACAAACATAATCTAGCCCTAGAAATCCTAGAAATCTAAACTAACCCTAGAAACACTAATTTAACACTAGAAAACTAAGCTAGAATACTATAAACCTAATCTAGTCCTAGAAACCTAAACTAGCCCTAGAAACACCAATCTAACCCTCGGAAACTAATCTAGAATTGTAGAAACCTAATCTAGTCCTATTAACCTAATCTAGCCCTAAAATCCGTGAACCACCACACGTACCCTCAATAGGGGGTTTTTGGACTCCAAGTGGGATAGGATCACTATTAAAAGGGTTTGTCATGTCACACAAGTACACCGCTAGAGAAATCAACTTACAGAATCCAAGTCTACATGTATATCTTGGTATTTCGATCCTCAAACCCTAGGTTTATCCAAGATGCCCGCAGCACCCAAATCTGGATATTGCCCCTATTTTCTCTACCACTCTCTCCATTTGGATCTTTAGGAATTATTTCAATATTGGTCTAGTACTTGGATGAATATGAGGATCATTTGGGAGCTATGATTCTTCTTCATTGGCTTCTTAAGTTGGTTCTTCATTGCCTTCATCCACATAATAATGGATAATTTCATTGTTGTTCAAATATGTTGGCAATGAGGGCATGTTAAGGATTTTTTCATTAGCGTTAGTAACAATATTCATATTCATATCCATCATGGCTTATGATAACCATTCATGCTAGGGTTTTTGGATTTGCAATGTCATTTGTTCATTGATGCTTCTTGCCTCTTGACAACCTTCAATCATATTCAATTCAATAGTGTCATTTTGAATCGGTTCTAGAGAATATGTATGTGGTTCATGTGATGCAACAACTTCCATATTGTCTTGAGATACTTCATCATATTCTCTTGGTTTTGTGCCCACCCAAACTTTTTTCATGCTTTGGGTAACTTGAGGTATATCCCCAACCCAAAAAACTCTTATATTATGTTGATTATGTTGGTAATTGGATTCACTTAACAAAATTATATTTAACAATACACATATTGATAGATTTGGTTCCCCATGCTCAATGCTCACCCAAATCTAGCTAGATTTTGGGTTTTTGCCCTTATCCAAGCATCGTGTCATCAACCTAGGGTTTCCACTAATATATTCTAACTAGATACTAGAATCTCCTTGAGCAAATTTGATGGACAAATGCATGGAGATCTTCTAGACTCTTAGATATGTATCCTAACAATTTATTTTAAAACATGCTCATTTATGGTTGAAGATTGATGCTTGATTCCTATAGATAACCACTTAGAGGAACTTATCATCATCATCATCAACATCATCGTCAACATCATCGTCATAATCATCATCATGATCATCATCATTGTCATCTCTAGGTTCCTCGTCAACATATTCATCACCATCATCATCACCATCAACATCATCATCAACATCTTCATCATCATCATCATCACCATCTTCATCATCATTGTCATCTCTAGGTTCCTCGTCCACATATCTGTCATCATCATCTTCTTCATCATCATCTTCATCACCATCTTCATCACCATCACCATCATCATCAATGTCTTCATCATCATCACCATGATCATCATCATCAACATATTCATCATCATTGTCATCTCTAGGTTCCTCATCAACATCTCCCTCATCATCAGCTTCTTCATCATCATCATCACCATCATCATCATCATCAACATATTCATCATCATCACCATCATCATCACCGTCTTCATCATCATTTTCATCTCTAGGTTCCTCATCAACATCTCCATCATCATCATCTTCATCATCATCATCATCATCTTCATCACCATCACCATCACCATCACCATCACCATCACCATCACCATCACCATCAACATCAACATCTTCATCATCATCATCATCACCATCTTTATCATCATTGTCATCTCTAGGTTCCTCGTCAACATCTCCATCATCATCATCTTCTTCATCACCATCTTCATCACCATCACCATCATCATCAACGTCTTCATCATCACCACCATGATCATCATCATCAACATCTTCATCATCATTGTCATCTCTAGGTTCCTCATCAACATCTCCATCATCATCATCTTCTTCATCATCATCATCAACATCTTCATCATCATTACCATCATCATCACCATCTTCATCATCATTGTCATCTCTAGGTTCCTCATCAACATCTCCATCATCATCATCTTCTTCATCATCATCATCTTCATCACCATCACCATCACCATCACCATCACCATCATCATCAACGTCTTCATCATCATCACCATCTTCATCATCATTGTCATCTCTAGGTTCCTCATCAACATCTCAATCATCACATCTTCTTCGTCGTCATCATCATCATCTTCATCACCATCACCATCATCATCAACGTCTTCATCATCATCACCATCTTCATCATCATTGTCATCTCTAACCTCCTCATCAACATCTCCATCATCATCATCTTCATCACCATCACCATCACCATCACCATCACCGTCATCATCAACATCTTCATCATCATCACCATCATCATCATCATCAACATCTTCATCATCATTGTCATCTCTAGGTTCCTCATCAACATATCCATCATCACATCTTCTTTGTCATCATCATCTTCATCACCATCACCATCATCATCAACGTCTTCATCATCATCACCATCTTCATCATCATTGTCATCTCTATGCTCCTCATCAACATCTCCATCATCATCATCTTCTTCATCATCATCATCATCATCTTCATCACCATCACCATCACCATCATCATCAATGTCTTCATCATCATCATCACGATAAGTGCCTAGTCGACAATTTTGCAAATTTGACCCCAATGTACAAAAATTGCACACTCCCGTACTGAGCAAAACCCTAGTTTCCAAAATGGATGTACAAGATGACACCTGGGCCACGTGACCGAAGGAGAGGGGCACCCCTAGTACTATCCTGATGTCTTGAATCCAACGGAGTCTACAGTTTGTCGATCCGAGCCACAGTCGTCATTCTATGGCTCGTTCCATTTCGCATCCAAAAGGCCTTCAGGGACACCTACTGGATACCTGTCGGGGGCATAGAATTCCAACCATCCAACAAAATCGAGTTCTGAGGAGTCCTGCAAGTGTGTCTAGTTAGGTTCCAGCTGGGAACGCTAGCCATAAGTGCCAGGTCGACGATTTTGAAAATTTGACCCCAATGTGCAAAAATTGCACACTCCTGTACTGAGCAAAACCCTGGTTTCCAAAATGGACATACAAGATGACACTTGGGCCATGGGAATGGAGGAGAGGGGCACCCCTAGAACTATCCCGACGTCCTAAATCCAACGGAGTCTACAATTTGTCGATCCGATCCATGGTCATCATTCTATGGCTCGTTCCTTTTCGCATCCAAAAGGCCTTCTTAGACACCTGTTGGATACCTGTCGGGGGCATAGAATTCCAACCGTGCAACAAAACCGGGTTCTGAGGAGTCCTATAAGTGTGTCTAGGGAGGTTCCCACTGGGAACGCTAGCCATAAGTGCCCGGTCGACGATTTTGCAAATTTGACCCCAATGTGCAAAAATTGCACACTCTCATACTGAGTAAAACCCTAGTTTCCAAAATGGATGTACAAGATGACACCTGGGCCATGGGACCAGAGGATAGGGGTACCCCTAGCACTATCCCGACATCTTGAATCCAATAGAGTCGATGGTTTTTCGATCCAAGCCATGGTCATCATTCTATGGCTCGTTCCATCTCGTATCCAAAAGGCCTTCAAGGACACCTATTGGATACCTGCTGGGGGCATAGAATTCCAACCGTGAAACAAAATTGGGTTATGGGGAGTTCTGCAAGTGTGTCTATGGAGGTTCCATCTGGGAAAGCTATCCATAAGTGCCCAGTCGATGATTTTGCAAATTTGACCCCAATGTGAAGGCCATGCCAATCTTGCTCAAGGAGTCCATTTCTCATCCGGAGGCCCCCGGGCGTGCGTGGCCACCATGGACAGGTCCACATTGGCCACGTGGACCTGTGGGAGCCGACGGAATCCAAGTCTGCTCGTCGGTTTGGGTTCCGTGGACCCTAAGCAAATCCTCAAGGTATCCCTGAATGGCCTCAGGGTGCCCAAATAGAATTCCCGTAGCACCCAAACCGTGGCTCCGTTTGCAAATCCATCAATTCCGGTGGGTCCGGGACGCCGGGTTTCAGCTAGGGGACCCCCCACACCGTGCCTCGAAGACCCGGAAGCGGTGCCAATGAGCCATCTCCGTAGCTAGGGTTTTGCTCAGTGAGGGCCATTCCAAATTCGCTCAAGGGGGGCATTTCTCGTCTAGAGGCCTCCGGGCAGGTGTGGCCACCGTGGAGAGGTCCACAATGGCCACATGGACCTATGGGAGCCGACGTAATCCAAGTCCGCTCGCTGTTTTGGGTTATGTGGCCCCGGAGCAAATCCTCAAGATGTCCCTGAATGGTCCCGAGGTGCCCGACTAGAATGCCCGTAGCACCCAAACCGTGGCTTCGTTCGTGAATCCGTCGATTCCGGTGGGTCCGGGGCGCCAGGTTTCAGCTAGGGAACCCCCCACATCGTGCCTCGAAGACCCAGATGCAGCGCCAATGAGCCATCTTCGGAGCTAGGATTTTGCTCAGTGAGGGCCATTCCAAATTCGCTCAAGGGGGACATTTCTTGTCCGGAGACCCCGGGGCGTGCGTGGACACTGTGGACAGGTGGACATGGCCATTGTGGACCTGTCCATGGTGGCCACACACGCTCGGGGGCCTCCGGACGAGAAATGCCCCCCTTGAGCAAATTTGGAATGGCCCTCACTGAGAAAAACCCTAGCTCCGGAGATGGCTCATTGGCACCGCTTCTGGGTCTTCAAGGCACGGTGTGGGGGGGGGCCTAGTTGAAACCCGACGTCCCTAAATCGACGGATTCGTGAATGGATACACGGTTTGGGTGCTACAGGAATTCTAGTCGGGCACCCGAGGCCCATTCAGGGACACCTTGAGGATTTGCTCCGGGGCCACAGAACCCAAACCAGCAAGTGGACTTGGATTTTGTCGGCTCCCACAGGTTTACATGGACATTGTGGACCTGTCCACAATGGCCACACCTGCCCCTCCTTCGGACGAGAAATGCCCCCTTTGAGCGAATTTGGAATGGCCCTCACTAAGCAAAACCCTAGCTCCAGAGATGGCTCAGTGGCACCACTTCCGGGTCTTTGAGGCACGATGTGGGGGGTCCCCTAGCTGAAACCCGGTGCCCCGGACCCACTGTAATCGACAGATTTACGAACAAATCCACAGTTTGGGTGCTATGGGAATTCTAGTCAGGCGCCCCGGGGCCATTCAAGGACACCTTGAGGATTTTCTCCAGGGCCACGGAACCCAAACCGGCGAGCAGACTTGGATTCTGTCGGCTCCCATAGGTCCATGTGGCCATGCATGCCTGGGGGACTCCAGACGAGAAATGGCCCCCTTGAGCAAGATTGGCATGGCCTTCACATTGGGTGAAGATGATGATGATGATGATGACGAAGAAGATGATGATGATGGAATGTTGATGAGGAGCCTAGAGATGACAATGATTATGAAGATGGTGATGATGATGAAGGTGGTGATGATGATGAAGACGTTGATGATGATGGTGATGGTGATGAAGATGATGATGATGATGACGAAGAAGATGTGATGATGGAGATGTTGATGAGAAACCTAGAGATGACAATGATGATGAAGATGTTGATGATGATGATGATGGTGATGATGATGAAGACATTGATGATGATGGTGATGGTGATGGTGATGGTGATGAAGATGATGATGACGATGAAGATGATGATGATGGAGAAGTTGATGAGGATCCTAAGGATGACAATAATGATGAAGGTGGTGATGATGATGAAGACATTGATGATGATGGTGATGGTGATGAAGAAGATGATGATGATGGAGATGTTGATGAGCAACCTAGAGATGACAATGATGATGAAGATGGTGATGATGATGAAGACATTGATGATGATGGTGATGGTGATGAAGATGATGATGATGATGATGATGAAGATGATGATGATGGAGATGT